>OZ026577.1:10499709-10502209 GCA_964020215.1 Aurelia sp. 3 sensu Dawson et al. (2005)
TAAGTAATAAAAGGTAAGTGGGATTGGCTATAGTTTTTATTCATTGATTGATTTACTCATTGATTGATTGGTTGATTGATTGATTGATAAATTGGAGTAAGCGAAGTTATAGTTGCTTCGGTATTGATGATTATGTATGAACTAGGTATGAATTATGTATGCAGATGCATGTGCATGTGGCGTTGTGCGACTTGCGCAAATGTGCTTATTAATTGAAGGTTAGCTAAGTGGGAAAGAAAGGTTTTAGCTAAGTGATAAAAAATGTAGAGGAGAAGAAGTGAAAATGAAACTTTTGAGGATAGTATTGGCAAAAAAAGGGGGGGCCAGGAAGGATGTACGAAAGGAAGGGATGATGTGGAGAGACGAAATGACGGGGAAGAGAAGGGTGATGGCGGGGGTCCGGGGGCGGAGCCCCCGGAAAAATTTTTGGGGCCACGCCCTTTTCTTGAAGGCCACGCCCTTTTTCAAATTCAGGGCAATGCCCTTTTTAATTTTAGAGCCACACCCCTTTACTAGAGAGGAAACACTCTTTTTGGTAGGGCTTTTGAACGATGATTCCTTTTCATCCCTTTCATGATCATTTACCTGCTACTTCACTCAGTTACTATCAAGCAATGAAGGAAGTCAGCTAGCTGTACCTAGGTAGGTACGTAGGCAGGTAGCAGTGCAAACACATAAAAGAGAAAGCGTTTGCAGGCCTGCCAGCTATCCTCAAGTAAGAAGTGTTAGCCATACAAAAAGATTGGAGCTCAAACATAGAAAAAAAAATTTTGGGACCACGCCCTTTTCTTGAAGGCCACGCCCTTTTTCAAATTCAGGGCAACGCCCTTTTTTATTTTAGAGCCACACCGCTTTACTAGAGAGGAAACGCTCTATTTGGTAGGGCTTTTGAACGATGATTCCCTTTCATCCCTTTCATGATCATTTGCCTGCTACTTCACTCAGTTACTATCAAGCCATGAAGGAAGTCAGCTAGCTGTACCTAGGTAGGTACGTAGGCAGGTAGCAGTGCAAACACATAAAAGGGAAAGCGTTCAAGGCCTGCCAGCTATCCTTAAGTAAGAAGTGTTAGCCATACAGAAAGATTGGAGCTCAAACATAGAAAAAAAAATTTTGGGACCACGCCCTTTTCTTGAAGGCCACGCCTTTTTTCAAATTCAGGGCAACGCCCTTTTTTATTTTAGAGCCACACCGCTTTACTAGAGAGGAAACGCTCTATTTGGTAGGGCTTTTGAACGATGATTCCCTTTCATCCCTTTCATGATCATTTGCCTGCTACTTCACTCAGTTACTATCAAGCCATGAAGGAAGTCAGCTAGCTGTACCTAGGTAGGTACGTAGGCAGGTAGCAGTGCAAACACATAAAAGGGAAAGCGTTCAAGGCCTGCCAGCTATCCTTAAGTAAGAAGTGTTAGCCATACAGAAAGATTGGAGCTCAAACATAGAAAAAAAAATTTTGGGACCACGCCCTTTTCTTGAAGGCCACGCCTTTTTTCAAATTCAGGGCAACGCCCTTTTTTATTTTAGAGCCACACCGCTTTACTAGAGAGGAAACGCTCTATTTGGTAGGGCTTTTGAACGATGATTCCCTTTCATCCCTTTCATGATCATTTGCCTGCTACTTCACTCAGTTACTATCAAGCCATGAAGGAAGTCAGCTAGCTGTACCTAGGTAGGTACGTAGGCAGGTAGCAGTGCAAACACATAAAAGGGAAAGCGTTCAAGGCCTGCCAGCTATCCTTAAGTAAGAAGTGTTAGCCATACAGAAAGATTGGAGCTCAAACATAGAAAAAAAAATTTTGGGACCACGCCCTTTTCTTGAAGGCCACGCCTTTTTTCAAATTCAGGGCAACGCCCTTTTTTATTTTAGAGCCACACCGCTTTACTAGAGAGGAAACGCTCTATTTGGTAGGGCTTTTGAACGATGATTCCCTTTCATCCCTTTCATGATCATTTGCCTGCTACTTCACTCAGTTACTATCAAGCCATGAAGGAAGTCAGCTAGCTGTACCTAGGTAGGTACGTAGGCAGGTAGCAGTGCAAACACATAAAAGGGAAAGCGTTCAAGGCCTGCCAGCTATCCTTAAGTAAGAAGTGTTAGCCATACAGAAAGATTGGAGCTCAAACATAGAAAAAAAAATTTTGGGACCACGCCCTTTTCTTGAAGGCCACGCCTTTTTTCAAATTCAGGGCAACGCCCTTTTTTATTTTAGAGCCACACCGCTTTACTAGAGAGGAAACGCTCTATTTGGTAGGGCTTTTGAACGATGATTCCCTTTCATCCCTTTCATGATCATTTGCCTGCTACTTCACTCAGTTACTATCAAGCCATGAAGGAAGTCAGCTAGCTGTACCTAGGTAGGTACGTAGGCAGGTAGCAGTGCAAACACATAAAAGGGAAAGCGTTCAAGGCCTGCCAGCTATCCTTAAGTAAGAAGTGTTAGCCATACAGAAAGATTGGAGCTCAAACATAGAAAAAAAAATTTTGGGACCACGCCCT
>OZ026577.1:11171779-11400930 GCA_964020215.1 Aurelia sp. 3 sensu Dawson et al. (2005)
ACCTCCTTTTTTCCAGCAACACTCTTCTTTTTTAGTTTTATGAATTTTCTCCATCGTCTGATTTTTCTTTGGAGATTCTTTATCGTCTCAGATTTCCTTACACAGTTTTTGCATTTGTGATGCTGTTGAATTACTGGCATGGTCATAGTTGATTTATCAGCATTATCTTTATTACTGTCTTCTGCTGCCATCGGTAAATCACTTGAGCTATCATTCTCAAAATTGCTTTGATTTGCAGAGCCACTCGTTGATATATCATTTGGTGATGACACATCTGCAGAAAGTCTAAGTTTCTTCGGTGAGACCTTCAGGGCATGGCGAATAAGCTGAATGGATGAACAAAAGCTATATTTTTATAAAATCATAGCTCGGGGAATGTTTTAAAAGGTGGAAGCTGTACATAGGTACATACTAGTAGTAGGTGTTGTGTTCAGAAATATAAATCCGTTGGCAACTCATGTTACAAGCACAAACTATACAGTATCTTGAAGCTCTTTTTCTGGACATCGCATTTTTAATTGTTGCCAACTTTTAAAAATGGCAGCCAAAATTGCTGACATCAGCAAAAATAGTGAATTTTACACTAAACAGCTTTATTCCAGATTCATTTCTCGATCTGTGCTATTAACATTTTTACTACTGTAAGGTGTAATATTATTTGTGCTCGAGTTAATAATGTTTAATTGTGATGTTTGAACTAGCAGCCATGAATTGGAATATTGCTGATATCAGCACTTTTTACATTGCAACGACATCAAAAGTAAGAAATTATAAAAATATTCTCTCAATATCTTTGCAAATTTTAACGTTTAAATAACAACCTGATCGACGACAGAAGCATGAAAAATGGCAATAAACTGTTTACCCTATTGCCCTACGGTATCCTAGCATATGGCTACCATCTTGGGCATGATTACGAGGCTGCCACGTGCGAGGGCCTAGCTTGAATTGGGCCTAAGTTTAGGTTTTGAGAGGAGGATATGGAAGAAACAGAGAAGAGAAAGAGTGTAGAAATACACGAACACGCCACCATGAAGACAAAACGTCCAAGAAATGATGTCGACTTATCAAAATGCATTGTTTGCCATGAAGACAGCCGGTCAGATAGCTTGGTGGAGAAATCGAGCAAAATTCAGAATCTTTTTGACAAGATTTCAGAGAGAGCGTCCTATCATGTTTCTACATATGTTTCTTTAAAAAAGAGAATATTACTTGTTGATAAAAAAGATAAAGAGAAAGTCGTTTTTCACAGAAAATGCTATGCAAATGCAACCCATGCAGGCCACATTAGCCAAGGAAAGAGGAAGATGGAATCAGCAGTCACATTTTTAAATGGAGTGGATCATTCCACTGAAACAGCAGGGCATGCAAAACCTTACACAAGATGCAACACTCAACCATTCAACAAGAACTTGTGTTTCTTTTGCCAAACAGATGTATTTGATATCCCACTGAGGGAGGTTTTGTGCATGGAGGCAGGTTTGAAGATTCAAGAGGCAGTGCAAAGAGGAGCGAATGCAGAATTCAAAGTGCGTTTAAACACAGCAATAAATACAACGGATGCCCGTGCAGTCGATGTGAAATATCACCTTGCTTGTTACGTGAAACATGTCCAGCATGCAAAATCAAGCCCCGACAATGAGCCTGGTAATGGTTCAAACAAGGAAACTCTAATTAAGTCAGCTGAGCTAGAGCTATTGGCTACTGTTGATGTACAGATTCGAAGCGGAGCAATTCTGACTACAGAAGATATCGAGAATGCATACCATGCATTGCTTGAAGAGTATGGAATTCAGGAAAAGACGGGTCGCAGATTCAGCAGAAGATATCTAAAGGATATGGTATTATCAAAGCTACATCATGCTGCAAGCGTACCTCAGGACAATCCAAACAAGCCGCACCTGATTAAATCAAATATAATTGACAAAGAAATTTTAACTGATGCTTTGGAGCTGAACGCATTAAAGGAGAATGAATTAAAATTAGTCTTTCAGGCTGCTAAGATCATTCGAAATTCAATACTAAAGTTTAGAGAAGAGAGAGATTCCATGCATGAATTTGGTCTCGTTTCCAAAGAAGAAGATGTGCCATCAGAATTATTTGCCATGTTGAAGTGGATAATAGGAGGCTACAATAGAGAGTTCTCGTCACTATCAAACGTTCGCAGAGCCTCTTTAGAGAAACATGCACTAGTGAATGCCCAAAACATGATGTACGTTACCAAATCTAACCGCCAAATGGCATATGACCCATCCAAAAATGACAGAGGCTTCAGAATACCCAAAAAGAATGAGAACAAACAAGTCATTGGTACTGCTCTTCAGGTCCGAAAATACAGTCGCAGTAGTAGCTTCATTAGACTACTAAATGATGATGGCCTATCTGTTCCAAGTTATCGGGCACTTCAGATCGAAACCGCATTAGCCAATGAAGTAATCAACCAACTCAAAGTTCATTCAAGTGGTGTGAATTTGCTTCCGTTCCTGCAAAGAGGCCAATTTGTGTGCTTCCATTTTGACAACAGTGATTTCACTATTGATACTCCAGATGGCAAGAATCAATTACATGGAGGTTTGATTGCCGTATTCCAGAAAGCTTCAAGTCATCATGCTTCTCCATACAATGTCAACATTGATTTAAAGGCAAAAACCATGCAGGTGCAGCCAATTGAATTCACCAAAATACAAGAATACTCAAAGCCAAGACTAAAGAACTTTGAACTTGATCCCACGATTATCAAACATGATGAACAGAGGGTGGAATCCAGCTTATCGACAACAACGAAGATGGTACCTTGGCAATTGCTGAAGTCACACGAGAGTACGTTTGCTGCAACACCACCTTGGTCAGGCTTCCATTCATCAGTTGCTGAGAAGCCACACTTTCGGACCAACATTGGAGTTCTTCCCATCATCCCGAATCCCGTTACTGAATGGAGCACAGTTTACACTGCACTGAAAATCATGCAAGGGATAAGTGCAGAGGTGTACGGTCCGGAAAGAAAGACAACTATAACTCTGGATTTGGCCCTGTATGAGAAAGCTGTTCAGTTAGTTTACTGCAATCCAGCTTTGAAGGAGAAATTCAACCTAAGGTTTGGAGAGTTGCATATTTTAATGGCCCATCTCAGAGGAATAGGTACCTACATAAATAGCTCGGGAATCGATAGCATCTGGATAAAATCTGGAGTATACGGGCCAACAACAACTCGGTCAATCTTAGCATGTACGCATCTTAAAAGGGCCAGGTCAAAAACACTGACACCACTGACACCACTGACACTAACCATGTGTCAGTGCTGTCAGTGTTTTCGAATTTGATACAGGTGCAAAATCGAAAACACTGACATCACTGACAAACAAAATTTTTCTTATTTCCAAACGTGGTGGCACTGTTTCATCGCTCTATTGACAATAGATACTGTTTTTCGTTGCTCCGGTCAATTTCATATCATGTCAGTGTTTTCAGTACAGTGTTTTCGAATTCGGTACAGGTGAAAAATCGAAAACACTGACATCACTGACAAACAAAATTTTTCTTATTTACAAAGGTGGTGGCACTGTTTCATCGTTCTATTGACAAAAGATACTGTTTTTCGTTACTCCGGTCAATTTCATATCATGTCAATGTTTTTCAGTACAGTGTTTTCGAATTTGGTACAGGTGCAAAATCGAAAACACTGACACCACCGACTTGAAAAAATCATCCTGTTTGTGACGGTGTGGCATATCGAGTCACATGAATTTTCTGTGTCATTGCTCTTTTGGCATGCATTAAACTATACCATGCCATTTTCAAAGCATACTTGGCATCTATTTTCAATGAAATGATATACTTTTGTCACGTTGTTTGATACCATTCTAATTCATATTTCAATGCTAATCATTGTAAAGAGAGAATGTCGTGCCTGGCACCTCGACTTGTCACAAAAGGTCAAACCCAAATTAGGCAATGAAACTTGTGTTCTCTTTTGTTCAAGTTCCCAAATAGTCGAGAAGAAGCGACAACAATTCTGTAAACAGACACTGCTGCAGGTAAGAAAAGTTTCTGTATCTTAACGTTGAGGTAACAGGAGCCAAAAAGCAGAGGAGCTGGTGATTAACCTTTTGCATGATACTGTTCAATGGTGGAAAGAGAAACTATGCCTTGGTGCATACTACATACATACACTGACATAATATGAAATTGACCGGAGTAATGAAAAACAGTATCTTTTGTCAATAGAACGATGAAACAGTGCCACCACGTTTGGAAATAAGAAAAATTTTGTTTGTCAGTAGTGTCAGTGTTTTCGATTTTGCACCTGTATCAAATTCGAAAACACTGACAGCACTGACACATGGTTAGTGTCAGTGGTGTCAGTGGTGTCAGTGGTGTCAGTGGTGTCAGTGGTGTCAGTGGTGTCAGTGGTGTCAGTGGTGTCAGTGGTGTCAGTGGTGTCAGTGGTGTCAGTGGTGTCAGTGGTGTCAGTGGTGTCAGTGGTGTCAGTGGTGTCAGTGGTGTCAGTGGTGTCAGTGGTGTCAGTGGTGTCAGTGGTGTCAGTGGTGTCAGTGGTGTCAGTGGTGTCAGTGGTGTCAGTGGTGTCAGTGGTGTCAGTGGTGTCAGTGGTGTCAGTGGTGTCAGTGGTGTCAGTGGTGTCAGTGGTGTCAGTGGTGTCAGTGGTGTCAGTGGTGTCAGTGGTGTCAGTGGTGTCAGTGGTGTCAGTGGTGTCAGTGGTGTCAGTGGTGTCAGTGGTGTCAGTGGTGTCAGTGGTGTCAGTGGTGTCAGTGGTGTCAGTGGTGTCAGTGGTGTCAGTGGTGTCAGTGGTGTCAGTGGTGTCAGTGGTGTCAGTGGTGTCAGTGGTGTCAGTGGTGTCAGTGGTGTCAGTGTTTTCGACCTGGCCTCTTAAAAGGGCATTTCAAGCGCACGAGGATACAATTTGTGCTTTGTACCAGCTATTCATGCAAGAGATCGACAAAGAACACCCCAAAGAAGAGCAAGAATTTAGAAACATCATTGTTGAGCACCCTACCAATAAAGATAGAATGGAGTCCCTGACAGACTTCCAACTTAATCTTTCTGGAAAGCTCCAGTCATTCATTGATGGACGCTTGAAAAATGACATGGTGAAGTTTCTGATGAATTATATTCAGATGGTCGAAAGAGGTCAAGAATTTGTTTTTGCTTCACGATCTCAAGATTGGCAATTGCATTTAGAGTCCTGTGAGAAGTTGGCTGTTGACTACCACTCTACTAATAGAACAAAGTACATGAGGATGATGCCATACTACGTTGCATCTCAACATGCCTTGCAGGAATCTGACCCACCTGTTTGGCAAGCACTGGCAGGTGGAGAATTTTCAGTCGCAAAGAATGATCTGCCCTTCACGGCAATCGGGGTTGATCACGCAGGAGAGCAAGAAAACAAGGTTCTAAAGGTTCATGGAGGTTTAAGAGGCATTGCAAATAATGAAAATGCAAGAAATCGTTTCTTTGTTATTGCACCAATTATCAACCGGCTTTGCAGTGAACTTCAAGAGAGACATGCTCCCAAGCAGCACCACAATCTCATCCCTTCCCAAATATTGAAACAAGCAGAACGCGTAAAGAGAATCAAGAGCACAATAGAAGAACACATGAATCCTTTTTCAAGTGATGACTGTGGGATCCTTAGGAATATCGTGACAAATGTGGTTGTTGAAGAGAAATTTGTCCAAGGCATTGTGAATGTTACTGCAAAAGGGAAAGCCAGTTTGGAAGCTTTTGAGAATGAAAGATTGGTTGGCGAAGCTAAAACACCTTTGTGGGCAATTGTTTCCAAAAACAAGATCTCTACATTCACTTCTGCCTTTGCAAAGAAAGGTACAAAAAACACACCTGAAGAAAATGTCAAGCTAGAAAGAAACCTTTTCGCAAAGTTTCTCATCGTTTCAAGATCATCACGACAAATTGACGAAAAACAGATAATTGGTAACTACGAGTTATGCGAGTATCCGCAAAGCTCAATGGTAAGCAATGAGCTCATTCCTTGCAATGATAAGTACAAGCTTGCAAGTGCCTTACTCGAATTATGCGAGTCCGATGAAGAGGTTAATCAGAGAAATGATGCCCCTGGAAATATTGAAACGTCAGCTACAGAAAGATGTCTATTACTCGATGGGATGGCAGTTGTGCAGTCTCTTGTGAAAGTGGCTTGGGTGAAAACATGTAGCGACTTCGCAGTCTTATTCAATCAGAAAGTCGAGCATCACATAAATGAACAGCCATTCACTGAAGTACGACTTGTGTTCGATTCTTATGCCCCGAATTCTTTGAAGAAAGCGACACGTTCGAGAAGAAATCAGGCATGCAGATCTTTGTATTACCGTGTTGAAGACAGCACAAGCATCAGCGATATTTCGTTCAAGGAGTTTCTATCAAACAAAGAAACCAAGAGAGAACTAACAACGTACTTGGCTGCAAAGTTTCTTGCCCATTTCTCAAGACGCAACGTCAAATTATACACAGTTGCAGAGAACATTTTAAGATATGTTAACGATCGTGACAATGTCCAACATGAATCTTCCATTGTTTATAATCACGATGAAGCAGATACATTGCTGATATGGCATGGAATTGATTTTACAGAATCAGCAGGAGTAAATGCAGAAATTTCATTGTCTCACCAGATACAGACGTTCTCGTATTATGCCTGTACTATGCTCAGGATCTTTGCTACGAGACAAGGATGAAAACAGTGACAAAGACCTTTCACATAGGCAAAATGCATGCAGCCCTTGGGCCAGAGCGATCAAAGGCATTGTTGGCACTTCATGTGATTTCCGGATGTGATACTGTTGGGCGCTTTGCTGGCAAAGGAAAGTTGACATGGTTCAGAGGATTGCAAAATACCGAAGATGAAGCCTTCATTGCAGCTTTGCAAAATTTCGGCATAACATCAAATCTTGACGAAACAGATGCGGAAAATATTGCACAGTTTGTAAGTTTTGTTTACACAAATAAATCAATGTCACTACCAGATGCAAGGTGGTATCTTTTCACAAAGAAAATGGCCGAGGGAGAGAAACTTCCACCTACACCTTCAGCATTTAGGCAGCATCTTAAGAGAGCTCTGCTACAGGCATTTGAATGGAAGAGTGCCCCACTAGCTACAATGGCACGCTGTGATCCTCTCCAGTACGGCTGGATTCAAGAGAACGAAAAATGGCTACCCATTGCTTCGGAGAAGCCGGCTATTTCACCAGACCTTCTGCAGCTAACAAAATGTAAATGCAAAGGCAAGTGCAACACAAGAAGATGTCCGTGCAAAGGTTCTACGCCATCAATGGAGTGTACAGAGATGTGCAGCTGTGCTGAAACCTGTGAGAACACAGATCCAGATACTGTTAATGGCTTCGACGAAGAAGATGCTGATGACTATGGTGATCTCTTATAACTGGATTATTTCAATTAAACAGGTGACAGATTTAGCTAACCTATGATATTTCCAAAATATTATATCAAAAGTTGACGAAAGGCTTAGTTAAAAGAAAAAATTTCTACATCTTTTTGCATTTTGGCACCCACTAAAATAACAAAATAGACCGAATTAGCATAAAAACCTCAGTAGAGCTTTGGCAGATCGATCTTATTCATAGTATCGAAGAAAAAAGATATTACAGAAAAATTTGGAAACCATATTTTGCCAAAAAACTGGTTTTTTCAAAAGACCTCGCGTTTTGCTAAAACTAATTTGCCAGGTTGGCAACAAGCAAAAATAGACTCAGTGAACCATAATCTTTCCAATGGTATATAACTTATGCTTGTAACATGAGTTGCCAACGGATTTACATAAGGCATCCGACTATACATAGTTTTCCTTTTTTAAAACAAGAAGATGTGTCCTAGTTGCACTGCACCGTATTTCTAGAAAGATCTTTTTGCAAACACAATTTAAAGATGTGCAGTAAATTTGTGTTTAGGCCAAAGTAAAATTTCTTGAAATTTGAAACGAATAGATACAGTCAGCAGTCATTCCCAGTCTCGAAAATTTGCAAAAAAAACTCAATATCGGCCATGCGATCCTGGCTCCAAGTGACGGCGGCGAGATTTACCTCAGTCCAGAAAAGTAACGTAGGCCTACCTACCTGTCGCTTCTTGCGAGCTGATAGTTTTTTAGCCGAAGCCAAATTCAATGAATCTCGTGTAGGAATAGATCCATGGATGAAGTTTCTTCTCCAAGAAACTCATGTCGAATCCTCCAATACCAGTGGTCGCAGATAGCACGATTCCTCAAAATGGGCAGAACAGAGAGAAGCGTATTTGGATGGATTTTTGAATGACGGCCTATGTTTTTGAATGAATTTTATCCACTTATGTCGAACGACGGGATTTTTTGGGAACTGGTGCATCTTTATGGCAGGACTGTAGCTTGTATTCATACAGCTTGTATTTCCTGGTCCTCCAGCCACGCAGTATCGGCCACCTCTCCTCTTTTTCTCTTCCATAACTCAGACTTCTGCTTCGATCACTTGTGTCTCCTTCATTTCACGCATTGTTTGGGTTCGCGCGATTTCTTCCTGCAAACAATCTGACGTCATAGTCCAAAAATCACGTGATCTTGGCCGCGTTTTCTTGGGGCCACAAAATTTACCAAAACTCAGTAATTCAAAACGTCGTAATTACGGAACCACAAATGCTACCGTTACTCAATTTTCAGAACTGACCGAGACTAACTTGAACTTTCTAATTTTTCATTAAAAAAATATATGCCATGTGCTCTTTAAGAAAAGTTTCAAATTGGAAGTATTAGGGAAGGAGGAGAATTATTTCATTTCATGTGCCACTGATTTTTAAAAATATTGTAGCAGGCTTATATTACGTTATTTCGTTTGGTCTTTCAGGAAAACCCTACGCAATGACTACTTTGGTTCTAAAACTGGCATTGGATATAGTTAAGGATACAGGCCCCTAACCACTATTTTCACTAAGGGCCCCACACTCCTCCGTTACCCCACTGCTTCAAAGCCATTCGAACAGACAAAAATGTTGTGGACATTTCTTCATTTAGCGAACTAGATATTTTGTTAAGGAACTCATAAGAAACTTTGGCTAGAATCTAAGACTAGAACAAAAGTGTAGAATGAATTGATATGATGGACAATCAACTTGCAACCCGCAACTCACAACTCGCAAAATATAGGTAAAAACCAACTCGCAACTGACAACTCACAACTGGCCTGGCAACTAGCAACTCGCAGAATATAATCCGTTGTTTTGATTTGCAGCTCCTTTTGTAGTTCTGTTCGTAGTTTTGTAAATATTTACAAGTTCAATATCGATTTGGCTATAAGTTCCAAGCTATTGTCTATTTTCTAGTGCATCTTCTTTCTTTTCTGCATTTCCAACCTAGGAAATGCCAAATCGTGTGCGAAAACATCATAGTTTTCATCGGTTTTGCTACCTGTCTCAAACTAACATTTACTTATTTTCAAGCCAGTTTCAAACAAAAAACGCAATTTCAGACGGGTTTCCACTGTCAGAGAGCTTTAATTTCCGAGGAAAAACACTAAATGGAAAAGGAAATCTGCAGTTGAAATGTGTAGTTTCTTACGAGTGTTTCATTGGAAATTAATAGGAAATTGTTCGTTCCCTTTTATTTTCACACATGAAACTGAAATGAAATAAAATTGGTATTTGCTGTGTTGTGCACCACATCTGAAGTAAAAGAGGCCTCCTCATTGAGATGCTGATGAATTTTGAAGAATCTTCTATTTGCAGAGGCACCATCACATGATACTGAAATGAATTTTCATTTCATTTTCATTCATTCATTTTCAAATATTTATACTGGTTACAAATTTCAGTAATAAATAACTGCTTTACAGATTGACCTGTGCAAAAAACAGACAAGCCTAAATTAAAGAGAATTACATAATACAGTGTACAAAGGAGCATAATAAAACTAAAAATGAAAATATAATGTACCTCTCATATAGATTTTTTAAAGGTAGCCAGGGACGATGCCAGTTTAGTTTCCTTGTTCAGCTCATTCCATAATTTTGCTCCACGATAAGAAAATGGTCTTTGGCCTGTGCTTGTTCTTAGCAGAGGTATGCGCAAGTTTGTTTCGGTAGAGCAAAGAATGCAATCACTGCCCTTTGAGCATTTACTGAAAGGTTCCCCTAAACATTGAGGAGCAAGTGAGTTCAATGCCTTTTAGGTCAGCGTTGCTGTTTCTTTTCTGATAAGGTCTTTAATTGATGGCCAGCCAAGGTTTTGGAGCAGAGGGGCAGCAGAAGCATCGTAAGGACTGTTTGTAGTTATTCTTGCAGCTCTATTCTGCATCTTTTGGAGAGAATTAAGTTTGGTTTCACTACAACAACCCCAAACTGAGCAGCAATTTCAAGTTGCACTGGAGCTCTAATGTACTAACATCTTTCCAGAATAGGGGAAAGAACTGGAATGATGATCCACTTGTTGTTCCGAAATTGGCCAGGCTGAATTTCATTGGATTTACCACACTCCTGAGTAAAAATACCAAGACATGGCTGGCCAGCATTTGCGTTTCTCATTTCAAGCTTCCATAGTTAAGCTCAGTGTCTCCAAGGTCAACAAACCCAACTAGTTCCCCACTGTGCTTCTCCCACACTAAATCCTCTTGGATTTCATTTCATCCAGGGACAAGATGACAAAACGTTCAGCATTAGGAAATGTCTCTGTTTTGCTGATGAGCTCATTGATGATTTCATGACTAAACCCTTGCTTGGGACGAATGTAATTCTTGTAATCCCTAAGATGGAACCTATTTGGTAGAATTAAGACCCCAGTTCCTTTACCTTGATCATACCACAGACTGTCATAGGTGGCAGGTTACTTTGCCGGAAACCAAATGTTCTCAAGATGGTAGACGTGAATGCACATGTGTCTAGGATCTGTGAGTTTCAACAGCTCAAACTTGATTATGATTTGTCTTAGCTATGTTGTTTTTATAAAAAATGGTTTCAGTTACATATTAGTCTCTCACTGATCACTCAATGGCTGATGAAAAAGAAATCCTGATGTGTGAATATGTTAAAGAACTGCTGCCTGTGCAGGACCGATGTTAACAAAATATGGTACAAATGTTTGTGGATGGTTTCAGTTCGGAATGGAAGTCTTTAAGCAAGAAGTAAATTACTTGAAACTAAACTCACAGTTCCGCCAAAAAGAATTAGATGAAGCTAAAAGCTAAATTAGGAACCTAGAGGCTAATAAAAAATATCAACTCATCATCAATCGATGAAGTAAACTGTGGCGTAAGTCAGTTGGATACCAAAGTGGGCTGCTTAGAAAATCAAAGTTGACGTAACAATGTAATAATTTATGGATTCCCAGAAAAGGTGGGTGAAACGTGGAATTGGATTTGGACTTGGTGGGCCAAATGTTCATGACAGCCAGGTTATCGCAGTGAAATAGTAAACGTTTTCCGTAAGGTTTTTTCTCCTACAAGTAACAGCAAACGTAGACAGGAATGATCTCTGTCCATTGGATAGATTTTTGTTTGTGTTAATTTGGCCATGTTTTAGACACCCATACATACTTCTATTCGCATGTGGTTGGTGTTCTTTGAGGCCTTGGTGGCCTTGAGCATTTCCAGCATCTAGGTTAGAAATACATAATAACTATAATTGCCTGACGATGCTAAATAAGCTACAGCCAAATGGGAAGGATTTTATCTCCAGAAATAAGTTATGCTTTGTGGTATACTTGATCGGCTACTGGAATTTATATTGCTTTGAAGTAAGGTTCAAAACTTAAGAGGAGTACTTGCGGCAAAAAGGCTCGCATCTCAACCAATTTTCACAACACTATGGCATATCAGTAATAACTACAGCCTCCAATAAGTTGGAGGGTCAATTCCTCATGTAAGGCATCAGCAATAAGAACCACACTAAGTATAATGAATTTCACAGAAAAGAAATCATACAATTGTGTACATACTTCCATTGACTTGTGGTTGGTGTTCTTCGAGTCCTTTGAGGCCTTGTTGGCCTTGAACATTTCCAGCATCTAGGTTAGAAATACATAATAACCATAATTGCCTGAGGATGCTAAATAAGCTACAAGAAAATGGGAAGAATTTTATCTCTAGAAATAAGTTATGCTTTTTGGTATACTTGATTGGCTACTGGAATTTATATTGCTTTGAAGTAAGGTTCAAAACTTCAGAGGAGTACTTGTAGCAAAAGGGCTAGCGTCTCAACCAATTTTCACAACACTATGGCATATCAGTAATAACTACAGCCTCCAATAGGTTGTAGGGTCAGTTCCTCAAGTAAGGCATCAGCAAGAAGAGCCACACTAAGTATAATGAATTTTACATAAAAGAAATCATACAATTGAGTACATACTTGCATTGACTTGTGGTTGATGTTCTTCGAGTCCTTCGAAGTCTTGTTGGCCTTGAACATTTCCAGCATCTAGATTAGAAAAACATAAAAACCATAATTGCCTGACGATGCTAAATCAGCTACAACAAAATAGGAAGGATCCTATCTCCAGACATAAGTTATGCTTTTTGGTATACTTGATCGGCTATTGCAATTTACATTGCCTTGAAGTAGGGTTCAAAACTTCACAGGAATAACTTGAGGGAAAAGGCTAGCATCTCAACCAATTTTCACAACACTATGGCATGTCAGTAATAACTACAGCCTCCAATAGGTTGAAGGTCAATTCCGCAAGTAAGGCATCAGTAATAAGAGCCACACTAAGTATAATGAATTTTACATAAAAGAAATCTTACAATTGTGTACATACTTACATTGACTTGTGGTTGGTGTTCTTCGAGTCCTTTGAGGCCTTGTTGGCCTTGAACATTTCCAGCATCTAGGTTAGAAAAACATAAAAACCATAATTGCCTGACGATGCTAAATAAGCTACAACAAAATGGGAAGGATTTTATCTCTAGAATTAAGTTATGCTTTTTGGTATACTTGATTTGCTACTGGAATTTATATTGCTTTGAAGTAAGGTTCAAAACTTCAGAGGAGTACTTGTAGCAAAAGGGCTAGCGTCTCAACCAATTTTCACAACACTATGTCATATCAGTAATAACTACAGCCTCCAATAGGTTGTAGGGTCAATTCCTCAAGTAAGGCATCAGCACTAAGAGCCACACTAAGTATAATGAATTTTACATAAAAGAAATCATACAATTGAGTACATACTTGCATTGACTTGTGGTTGGTGTTCTTCGAGTCCTTTGAGGTCTTGTTGGCCTTGAACATTTCCACCATCTAGATTAGAAAAACATAAAAACCATAATTGCCTGACGATGCTAAATAAGCTACAACAAAATGGGAAGGATCTTATCTCCAGACATAAGTTATGCTTTTTGGTAAACTTGATCGGCTATTGCAATTTATATTGCCTTGAATTAGGGTTCAAAACTTCAGAGGAGTACTTGCGGCAAAAAGGCTAGCATCTCAACCAATTTTGGCAATTTTCCCTTGGCAATTTTTAGGTTGTTGGGGAATATCCCTGATACAAAGGATTCATTGTTGAGGAGAGTAAGATCATTAGAGATGGGTGTATCAAGAATCTTTAGGAGCTTCACAGGAATGCTATCTGGTCCACTTGATTTACCAAGTTTGAATGACTGTATAAGAGAGGATACTTCATTTGATGTGCAAGGGGAGATAAAGAAGGAATCTACATTGGGATTGGACAAATAATCATAATAATAATAATAATAATAAAGCCACTTCTATAGCGCCATATATCCCCAGGGCTCATAGGCGCTTAACAACATAAATATTAAAATTAGAATCTAGGATAAAGCTAATTTACATAAGGCCACAGAAGTAAAATTTACTTAAAATATCCAAGCCATTCAGTTAAAATGTCCATCTCAAGATAAAATTAATCAATACCTCCAAAAACTTAGCGTGGCCCTATTGTTCCCATTTTAAAAATCCAACATCTAAGAATAATACGACCTAAATAGGTATGTCTTCAATGATTGCTTGAAACTACACAGTGAATCTAATGAACGAATTGAATACGGAAGTTTGTTCCACAAAGTTGGTGCTGCATGACCGAATGAACGATCTCCTGCCGTTTTCAAACTCGTCCAGTTGTGTTTCAATAGATATCTATCACAAGCTGACCTTGTCATGCGAACAGGCTCATACTTTGACACAAGGGCCTGCAGATAGTGAGGTGCCAATCCATGTAAACATTTGAAAGCAAGCATGAGAATCTTGTACTCAATTCTTGATGATACAGGCAGCCAGTGCAGTTGTTTCAATACTGGGGTGATATGATCATACTTTGATGCACCTGTCAGCATCCTAGCCGCAGAATTTTGGATCTTTTGGAGTTTCTTCAGTTCAATGGCTGGTAGACCATACAGTAAAGAGTTTGTGCCATCAAGCCGTGATACAACAAAAGCATGAATAGCCTTTTCAGCGGCTTCAGTGGTCAAGTATCTCCGTGCTACATTGATGTCATGTGCTTGTCAAAGATGACGCCTAAATTCCGTGCTTCGTCTTTGGGCTCTATAGTATCCCTGTCGATCTTAATGGAGAGACCTTGGACCTTTGCGTGTTGTTGGCGAGTACCAATTACCAGCATTTCTGTTTTATCACTATTCAGTTTCAAGCTATTACACAGCATCCAATCATGTATGTCATGTACACAATTTTCAAGCTTTTTAGTACATTGCTCTGCATCAGCTGGCGTGGGAGTGAATGCCATGTATAACTGTGTATCGTCTGCATAAAGATGGAAATTCATGCTGTAGCGTTCGCGAATGAGGTCTCCCAGAGGTAAGGTGTAAATTGTGAAGAGAAGTGGGCCAAGCACTGATCCTTGAGGGACTCCACAGGTAAGTTGTACCTCTTTCGATGTTGCACTGTTAATACGCACCATTTGAAACCTCTCTGACAAGTAAGACTCAAGCCATTTATATGCGTGACCTTGAATACCACATCTGTCTGACAGTCGTCTTAGCAGCAGGTTGTGATTCACTGTGTCAAAGGCTGCACTAAGGTCAAGCAACAGCAAAATTGATACCTGTTGCTTATCCATTGCCATTAAAATATCGTTCTGAACCTTGAGGAGTGCTGTCTCACAGCTATGGAATTGTTTGTAGGCAGACTGAAGCGGCTCATGTAATCCATTTGTGATCATATGCTGCACAATCTGGTCTGCAGCAGCTCTCTCAATAATCTTGGAAACATACGGTAAGTTTGATATGGGTCGAAAGTTTTTCTTTAGTCGCTCAAGACCAATCTTTTTGAGCAGAGGAATCAGCACAGCAAGCTTAAAATCAGTGGGCATTACTCCCTCTTCAAATGATCTGTTCACAATGAGGGTGATGATTCTGATAAAGACATCCTCACACTTTCTAAGAACCCAGGTTGGCAGAGGATCTAGTTCACATGATTTTATAGGAGCTTTTATGAGGATTTTTCTTACACTTTCCTCTGAAAGTGCTACAAATTGCGTCATTGCTGTGTCAAATTTACATGCCTCTTTTTGGTTGATTGTAAGCCTTCTGTCTTCAAGAGTTTTCTGAATTTGTTCTTGAATGTTGTCAATTTTCACTGTAAAAAATGAGGCAAAATCATCTGCCAGTTCAGCAGGGGATTCATGTGGTGGTAAGGGGGACTGTGTTTGCTTATTCAAAATGTTGTTGAAGACTTTGAACAGTGCACGTGGATTGGAAGAATTATTCATTACCAGATCTGAGTAAAATTTTGTGTCTGCATCTTCAAGCATTTTCCGCAGCTTAAGTTTTTGGAGCACAAAATTTTCGCGATCAGCTGGAAGGCGTGTTTTTCTCCACCTTCTTTCCAGACGACGTTGCTCTCTTTTAGCTGATTTCATTTCCACACTATAGCCTTGCCGCTTATCTCTAAGTGTTATGTTCTTCTTCTGCAATGGGGCATGACGATCAAGGACTTTAGACGTACTTGAATTGTATGTGGAAACCAGGTTTGACAAATCACAACCTGGGTCAATCAAGTCAAACTGTTCTTGAAGATCATTAGAAAATTTTTCAAAGTCTATTTGATTGAGCTTCCTGTACGAAACCTCTCTCTTTTCGTGTATTGGCTTAGTAAGGGGAAGATAGCACTTGACAGAGAAGTGATCTGATAATTTGTCATTTGTGACTGTCACCTTAGAGACTGTTTCGGGGGACCTTGTGATCACTAGATCTAAAGTATGTCCATTATCATGGGTGGGTCCTTCAACATGTTGAACTAGGTTGTGACTATTCAGCAGGTCAACAAAGTTAATAACATCTCTATCATCACAATTATCCAAATGAACATTGAAATCACCAGCAACCAATATATCATATGAAGCTATATCATGCCCCTCCAGGATGTCACTGAAGTCATCCAAGAAAACTGAGAATGGTACACTACTGCCATCTTTGGGATTGCTGCCAGGTCTATACACAGCAATTAATTCTAATGACCTATTCTCATGTGTCACATAGGTGTCAAGAAATTCCAGAGTCTGTGTTATGCCCTTTCTTTTCACATCCACAGAAACAGCATTTTTGTGAACAATAGCCACCCCACCTCCTCCTCTGTTTTCTCTACCTTGATGTACAGCGCTATATCCCTCGGGGGTGATCCTGCCCAGAATAACATCATCTCGCGGGGACAGCCATGTTTCTGTGATCACCAATATGTCAATATCATTATCAATTATAAAGTTTCGTATCTGAGCTGCCTTGCATCTGACAGATCTGGCATTGCATAGAAACATAGCGAAGGGTGGTGGAGATGATGGAGTAGGAGCATACTTCAGTTGGACCAAGTTGTTGTTATTTCTTGCATTGATCTTACTTGCAAATTGCCGTCTCTCACTCATCCGTACAGGTATTGACTTTGCATCCATAAAAGCTGAGGTTCAGTTTGGGCCTAAATTTAGGCCAAAGCGATGCACCATACTTATCGAGCTAACCTCAATCAATAACAACAGCTTATGCATTAAATTCACTCCACAGCCGCAGATGCACCTATGAAATGTCTGTTTATAAGCAAATTCCTTACGTTTGTTTTTAAAATACGAAGCTTATCCAGAGGAGATTTTGGAGTTCTTGGGATTTTCTTTGTAATACCACTGGCAACATTAATGAAATAGTTATTGAATTCATTTGCCATTTTGACTGGGTCATAAATCTTTGTGCCAACCTAATCCTTTAAACATGAGATTGATTCACCATTTCCTGGTTTTATACTAATTATGCTCTTGATTCCTTTCCATAGCATTTTCATGTCGCTTTTATGTTCATCAAAATAATGATGATCATAATTTTTCTTGCTTTCTCTAATTTCATTCACAATACGGTTCCGAAATTGCTTGTAGGCCTGAAGGTCATTCATGGAATTTGTTAATTTAAACTGATGAAATAGATCATCTCTAATTTTAATCATTTTCTGAATGTGCAGATTAATCCATGGTCTACTTCTGAGTTTCAGAGCCTTTTTTGATAACTTTTTCTTGGGGAGATGTTTGTCCACAAGATTGTGGAGCTTAAACAGGAACATTTCAAACTTTTGATTCACATCAATGTCATTGTCATTAAGGAAGGATCTTTCAATATCATTGTACTCTGAAAGGAATTTGCCTTCATTAAAGTTTTTATAATCATAGGCATAGTAGGATGAAGTTTTGTACTCAGGGGCATTATCATACAAGATAGCAAACTGAGGAAGATGGTCAGAGATTAAAGATAGTATATTGCCATTGCATATATGACTCTCAGTGGCATTATTTATATAAATATTATCAATGATGGTAGAGGAAGTGTCAGTAATACGTGTTGGGTGCAGGATTGATGGCTGGAAGTGATAGGAGAACATCATGTTGACAAATTCATTTGTAGCAGTGTGATTTTCATAATTCAATGGGTCAATGTTAAAGTCACCCATAACAGCAATGAGCTTATTTTCTTTTGCTAAATTTCCAATGATCTCATGAAATGATTCCATTGAAAATTTTACAATGGACCTTTTGAAAGAGGTCTGGGACGGCGCGCAACTTTTCTGGAAGATGGCGGATACATGGGAATTTTCTCCGTGATGCCGAACTGGAGTTGTAGTGGGAAAAGTTGTGAACAAAATATGGAATTCAACTCTAGTTGTATGGTTCATGAAAGACCAGAGGGGCTTCAGCATGAAAACAAATACTTGCTTATCACATGAACGCAATGTTTAGCACATTTTACGAGGAGGAGACGTTTATACCTTCCGAGTTGTTTCAGCGAAGTTTGGACTTTGTGATGACCTCAGACTCGGTCAGATAAATTTAGATAAATTTAGATTTCTGTTTGCGAATTGGGCTTATCCCCCGGTGACTGAAGGAAATACAAGCAGTCGTATGTGTTAAGAGCTGTTAAGAAACAAACAATGATTCACATTTCTTCTTTCCAATGCTAAAGTTAACGACCATGCCTTTCCAAATAAATTCAGCTAATGAAAGTTTCTTTGATCTTTAAATTTGTTCACATGTGCCTAACAAAGTTTGGAGTGTTTTGAAATAAAGGATTTCTGTATGCACTCGTAAAATTAGGCCACTGACCTGCTCCAGATAGCTTAACTTGCCCAAGATTCCCATTTACTTTTATTTGTAAAGACTTTTGCTCCGATTGAAATATCAACACAACAAACTGCACAACTGCTTGCAACAAATATGTCACTAAGACTTTGCCTCCAAGCAAAACAATATACATATTACTTGAGCAAAGCTTTGACTTGGAATCTCTTCAACATTGTACAATCAAGAAATGACTACATTTTTGTGTTTTCGTTCTGAAATCCACAAGTGTTTTGTCGCAAACCAGTTTCTTTTTGTTTCATCCAAGAAGCAGAGAGCGAAATAACGAGTACAAATTTGATGAGGAATGTTTTTCCCGCCAAAGTCTCCCTTTTGCTTCGAGGCTCAAAGGGTCTAGGAGAGGAAGGAGATGTTTGCCCCTATGCGTTTCTACCAAAAGTGCCTTCCTATATCCTTAGTTAGGGCAATAGATAAGCTCAGTTTATTCATAAATAAAAATCTAACATTGACAACTAATTATCATACAATCAAAATTCAACGAACTCGAAGAAATAAACTTTTCCTTGTAAAATATCACTTTATTGTGATAACCAACCCATCAGTTTAATGTTGTAAGATGTTGCGGGTATTTCTGGTCCTTTGGGTGCACATTAGCCGGAGTTAATTTTGGTTTTTGTTGCAATACGTCGCCCACTGCAACTGCATCTTAACATTTGCAATGTGAAGGGGGTTCCCCTTTCCAGCGTATCCGCCATCTTCCAGAAAAGAAGCACGCCGTCCCAGACCTCTTTGAAAAGGTCAATAATTTCATAGATTTCTCGGCTTACAAACTACTTTACGATGCTTCAAGAAATAAACTATGAGGACTATAAAAGACTAAAACTACTCTAAGGTGTTATACAAAAAACTATATATAACTTTACATGTCACATGATATACTTTCTTTGTGAATCTCTCCCCCATCTCCAATTACAACATTGCCACCAAATACATTAATATTCGTGATTTGTGGTTGCTGTTGTTCTATAGAGAAAGTATAATCATGTTTGAATATAGCATGAGCAGTTTAGTTTTAGATGGTGCTACATGAAAATCATTTGCCTACATACATACATCAAGCTCCCTCAAGCCAAAATCATGCTCCTTTTAAGCTTGCACAAACTTGTTGCAAGCTGAAGCAAAGAAAACCTTTGGTAATTAGATGTTTATAAATTTCAAAACCTTTCCTTTCAGAATCCAATTTCATTTTCAATATGCGAAAACTGTGGAGAAGTTGTTGAGAACATTGAAATGCACTTGAAACTTTGTAATGGTGGCTCTAACAACAGAAATTCTGACCCTCGAGTTAACCCATTGTTAAATATGCAAATGCAAGTGTTGTTAGCAGTGTTTCTGACATGTTCCCAAACATGTCAAATCATGGGCGTTAGGAAATGTTTGGATTGACTTTAAATTTTCGCAGTTGGGGGTTGCAGTTTGAAAGTTGAAAATAGCCGCGATGCCTTTGTGGCGGCTTTGCATTCTACTAGCCACTTGATGCTGACCCGGCAGACGCTAATCTGCTTATTGACTTATCTGAATATTTAGATGGGTAGGAAAACAAGGGATTGGGGACAATAAAAACTATTGTTTTTCGAAACGTGACCTTTCTCCCACGGCTTGTAACATTCCATTGCAAGTTCACAGGGATTCAAAATGAAAATTCTAGCCAAAAACGGGGGTTTCAATAACCAGCAAAGGTAAACAACTGTTGCAGACAAAAGAAAGACTTGCGCGGTGCTGGTTGAAGTGTGGATTTTTATTCCCCTGACGAGAAAAGCGAATTCCCTTCAAGAAGAAAGGTTCCCCTGACATATCTCAGGCATGTTTTCCTTGAGCTCATCGGGCCACAACTCTGCTTAGGCTCTGCCTTGACTTTTGAGGGTCTTCAAAACCTCAGTTGAAACCAGACTCTGTCTGTCGGTCTGCTTTTTGCTTTTTGCACTTTGGCTTTTGTGGTCTCCTCCTATCAGAAATTGCTATCAAGCAACCAAATGTTGTTGTTGTCACGGGGGACTCCTTCTTCAATATATCTATGTTGTCTTTAAGCAGCTGACAGTTCCACCGTTGTTCCTCTATTGTACGATGCTGAGCAAAGAGGGAGTCAAATTTTCCGCCATCTTGATTTGGTAGTTTGATGATAATAAGCTAAATAGATGCTACCCCCAGGATTACAAGGCCTTATCCCTCAATTCCCTGGGTCTACAGGCGAAACAGCGATGATGTCATGGGACGAGCCTATGGACAAAGTCAGAACAATAAAACTATTGTCTCCAGTCCCCTACCTTCTCTCCTATATCTCTCCTCTCCTCTGTCTCCCTTTTCCCTTCTTTTTCCTGCGTAGCATTGTAGTTACATAGGAGCAAAAATCGATTGTGAGGTTTTGTAATTTGACCCTTCTTTGAGTGGCAGTGGCAGTTGACATGACCAAGGGCCCAACTGCACTCTCTCACTGTTATTTTGGACCTGAAAGAAGCTTATTTGCTGCCCGAGAAGGTAAAGAGAAAGACAAACACAAGAAGGAGGCAAGGTAATGTATATTCTTCATGCCATAATAATTTAATTTTTTCCTAAACTTCTCCTATAACCTGTGGTATGAGAAGGATAAATTAAATGGTTCTCAAGATAGTTTTAAAGCTGGTTTTCAGGGGGTTTGGGGCCTAATACTCTGTATTTACACTTTGAACCGAGAGACCCTATCATACTCCTCAGTATCCAGAAAATCCGCAAAAGTGATTGATGGATCTTTCCAATATATTCTGTTGGAACCATGGATGAATTTGAATGTCTCTCAATGTTTTGGGGACTCGCACACATACTCCACTTTTGGGGATTCTAATAAAAGAATTCCTTCCTGGTACGTTTTGGTATAAAAAGAAGCTACATAAAAGTTTCCTATGCACATGATATCATCTAGGGCATGCACACCAATTAAAAGCTTTCTAGTGTTCTCAAAAAAGTGGGCCTGGTCTCATTATCTTTCCCTCCGACACCCAGAATTTCCTTTAAAATATTTGACTTTGCTGAGGGGAAAAATAAAACCTTCAAAAATAAAATTATTATAAACTGCTCTATAGGAGAATGAATTGGTGTCATGTTTCTCCTCATACTTTTGAAGATATTCCTGATTAAAGTCAAATTCTCCTCTCTCAAGAAGACAGGAAATCTGACATGCTATCTTAAGGAAATTATTGGTGTGGTAAAAGTGGGCTTGACAGAGAATTTTCATCTTGCTTTTCAACAAACAGTGACTATCTGCCTTTTTGTAATGGCGATGAAACATTCTATAACCTGTTTTTCTAGCCAAAAAACATTTATCTGCATTCTTTGCCACTAGGATGCTGAAAGTAACATTTCACAAGATTTTGTCCAATTTTCTCTCATTTAAACATTCATAACTCTGTGATAACAAGAGATAAATGACACTTTAAAAAGTGCAATAAAGCCCAGTTGTTTGACTTTCTAAAACTGCACAACAACTAGTGTTTTTGAGAACTTCCAAATTTTTGAATGTCTGCCTCTTTCAGAAATAGATCTTCATCTTCCTTGAAACCTCTGCAACAGGTTACACACACAGGAAGGAACCAATTGCGTTGATGGAGGCTAATTGTATTCGGTGCAGTAGCTCAGCTGATTAAATGATTCGGTCATTGCGGTTTCAGATGGAATAGGGCTCCAGGAAGTGGTAAAACATTTCCATATGCTCCTGCTGGGGGGGGGGCAATTTTTGTGGTCTTTGTCTGGGAACGTTTGATTCCTCTCAGGACATATTGCTGTCGTATGAATTTATGCAGCTCTAAATGGTAGTTTTGCTGAAGATGAGGGTGTTTAGTTGTGGATAGATAAACTTTAATGCTATTATGTTGTACTGTTCTTGATATGTGCTCCATCAAATGGCACGTGATGCTTTCAGTATTTGGAATTATGGGATCAGGAACCTGATATAATTTGCAGAATTTCCACTTCCCTCTTTTATAAGTTTTCTCTGTGTTGGCTGCCAAAGAGCAATTGGATTAATTTTTCAAGGCCTTTCTTCAAAACTGCTGTTGGAGAGCATTGGCATCAACTCAGGGAAGGAGGAGACCTTAGAATGAGACAATTTCATTGGAGACACCCAGTACATGGAGAGCCTTGAAGTAAAGATTACAACTAAGTGTAATTATTGTTAGCTAGGATTCTTGAATGTCCTTGACCAGTAAAGGGACTGTTAAATCTAACTACATCCTCTTTCATACACCCCAGAGAAGCAAAGCTTATGGAGTCTGGGGCGCTTGCAATGAAGCAGAACGGTTTGATTATAATATCTAGATATTTAATTTCATGTAATTCGAGCAAGAGCAACAACAAAATATATTTCTAAAAACCCTAAAAACCATGCAGATAACTTAACCTCCCTGCTAAAACATTCCAAATCAATAACAGCATAATTAATGCTTAGTGCAATGAAAATGTACATCACTAAAGTGAAGCTACCATACTACAAAAATAATCTAAAAGCAAACTTGATGTCACCAACACATTCATTCATAGGACGGGAAGTGTAAAACACAGGTTTACAGGTTGACAGGTATAACAGGCTTAGAGGTTCCAGGTTGACAGGTCACCAGGTTGACAGGTTACCAGATTTACAGGTTGAAGAAAATGCAGGTTGACAGGTTAGAGTAGAATATGCTTGGAAGATTTCTGCAAAACTGTGAAATGTTTCTTCCTCCCAGTAGATGACCAATTTCGCAAGAAAAACTTAGCACCTTACAGAGCTTAGCACCTTTTCTTGACGGGAGTATCAGATTTGAAAAGACATGGGGCATATTCGAAAACGCGGAAATCTCGGAAATCTCGGAACAGCCAAGTTTATCAACATAGTTTGGGAGTTAAAGGATGACCAAGGTCAAGGGTGTACATCCCGAAGATAATCAGGGGGGGGAGTAAATGCATTTGGGACCAAAAATTGAACAGCAGTACATTCCAAAGCCTAAAGGTAGCTTTCTGAAATATCTCTTCTTCGGCTTTCGAAGGGGCTCAAAGGCCATTGCAGGCAGCCCCATTCGGGTATGCGGGCTTACCGTTTTCAGTCTACAGGAACATGACTGGTCAGTCCTCCTTTCCTGCATTTCAGACAATCCAGTCTTCATTGGACAGAGTTATGGCGCCATCTTTGACTTACTTGCTGGTTGGGGCTGATGCGGGCGATGATAGACTTTTGATGGATTTTCCTTGAAACAAAAGGATTGTTATTTTCGGGAGCACAATTGAAATGCCCCTCACAGTAGTTTCATTTTCATTTATTTCATTTGCATTTATTTACACAGGGTAGAGCTACAACTATAAATTGCTTTACAAGCTGCCCTGTACAAAGAAAAAAGATAAAACATTAAAAACTTACAATATACAAGGTAGAAAAATAAAGTAAAAGTAGATTAAAAGCTCTTGATGAACGATCAACAAGAATCCCAGGGTGGGGGGGGGGGGTACTCCCATACTTGACTTGACGGGATGTGCCGGTCAACAGGGTGTCCTTTTGCGGTAACAATTATGCGACAGGGTGTCCTTTTTTGATAAAAATTATGCGACAGGGTATTACAGTTGATAAGAAAATTATGCGACAGGGTATCATGTGGAAGGACACCTTTTAGATTTCTCATGAAACAATGGATCTTGGCAAAATTTTTATGCGGCAGGGTATACTTTTGGGCAATTTTTTATGCGACAGGGTACAGGGTGTTGAGCGGTTTGCCACACACCCCCGTCACTTCCCTAGTCAAGTACCCCCCCCGGGACAAGAATAAAGTAGGGACCTTTATATTCTGGAGCTTTTGAGACAGGATTTGAATAGTTTGAAATTTTTTGTTAATTTTGATTTTGCGTCAAGGCCATTCCATAGTTTCGCCCCTCTAAGAGAAAAACATTTTTGGCTATATGTTGTTTGTAGAAACGGGACACGAAGATCGGTTTCTGTATTTCGAAGTTCCCGGGTACTGGTTTCTGATAACCTGTCGAACAGGCATGCAAGGTAAGAGGGAGCCTCATCATTTGTGAACTTATCTACCATTTTCAAAGTTTCGTTTACAATCAAATCCTTAACTGTCTGCCAGCCCAGTTTCCTTATAATAGGAAGAGCAGAAGCGTTGTAGGAGCTATTGGTTACTATTCTGGCAGCACAATTTTGTAATTTCTGTAACTTGTCTAGTGCCTTGATTCCGCATACTGGGCAACAGTATCGACAGTACCGCTCTACCAGACTTTTATACATTGTTTGCACCAACTTAATTGGGAGGTATTGTTTGGAATATCGCAGCATTCCTAACGCCTTAGAGATCTTTTTGACCATATTAGCTATCTGCACGTCCCAGCTCAAATGTTGATCAACATATACCCCAAGGTATTTAGTGTCCTTAATCATAGAAACTGTCTCTCTACCTATCACAAGAGATGGCTTCACTGCTGTATCTTGCTGAATGTTTTTCAATTTTTGCCCGCTACCAATAATTAAGCTGTGGGTTTTGGCAACATTTAGTGACAACTTGTTTGCAGCAAGCCACGTTCTGAGACTGTCTAGGTCCTCACTTACACGTTCATTGATTACAGGGATGGAGTTCGCTGAAAACGATATGCTAGTGTCATCAGCATACATGTTAACTTGTGAGTGTTTCAGTGACAGAGGAAGGTATGTTATGTATAAGATGAAAAGAAGTGGCCCTAGTGGTTACTGAATGCTCCTTGATCACGCGGTTTCGATGTAAAATGAACATCATACGAAATGCATGTGTGCTTTTTGCATAAAAACAACTCGTTCTGAGATTTCCGAGAAATCCTAGAGTTCCGTGTTTTCGAGTAGACATAGGGCACATTCGAAAACGCGGAAATCTCGGATATCTCGGAAGAAGATGTAAATGAATACTTTATGTTGATGTTAATGTCATCTATGCATGAATTGGAATGGTGTATGAAAAGCGAAAACGCGGAAGGCTCAAACTGAGATTCGGGAATAACGAAGAGAACATTGCAGGACTCAGTATTGTTACGGTAGTTAGAGAGGCACGGGGCAGGGACAATTGGAGAATATTCTGTAGAGGTGCTGCGGCAGATAATCTCAACGATCCAACCGTTTAGTGATGGTGATGCAGAAATTTGAGTGTTAATGAGAAGATAATCAACTGTCCGTCAGGAGATTCCCTCACTGTGTTTTCTTTAATTGTGTGCTCAAGTCATGCATGAAGCAAGTAAGGCAAAACGCTATTCAAATTGGCATGGCTTTAATAACGCTACTACCATACATTTGTAACGTTTCCGTGTTTTCGAGTACAGCCTATGTCTGCTCGAAAACACGGAACTCTAGGATATTGCGGATACCTTGGAATGTGTGATTTCCGAGAGTTCCGAGAGTTCCGAGATTTCCTAGAGTTCCGTGTTTTCGAACTGGCCCATTTCGTTTCTGTTAGCCGGGTCTTGAAACTTTGCTCAATCTCCCCTCAATCTACTGTATTAGGCCTACCTAGGGCTTTTGTTGATGAATTGATCGATGTTTTGGGCCATTTTTCAGTAATCTATCAACCGTGAAATTTTTGTAAAATTGAATTTACCTATATTTGTAGTGCTGGTAAGACAGCGAGAAAAATCACAAAAATACTTTGATCTTTTGGATTTTTAACTAGGATTTGAATGTTTCAAATCCGTGAATTAGTCTTGGTGTTATGAATTTTCAAAAGTGGGAACTTTTTTCTGGCTCACCCAGTATAGAATAAGATTTTTACTTTTATACAAAGAACTGTCAATGAATGTAAAGATGCTGTGAAATGAGGGATATAACATGTTCTCTCCATTTCTTTCTTTCTTTGTTGGAGCACATTCATTCATTTATATTTATTAATTCATTCATCTGTTTTCCTTCTTTTAGCGAAATGAAGTTGAATCAAGCATGGCTGTTATGATGGATCAAGACTGTGGAGTTTCTACTTTTGTTTCGGATAAGCACATGAAAGAGCATCTGTCATCTGTAACACACTAATTTTTTTTACACACTAACGCACTTGTAACACACTTAATTTTGGAGGTACCAACTGATCCTGTCAGTTTTTCCGGCCGCATCACTGTCACTGGGACACAGCAAACCCTCAATTCAAAGGGGAGGAAGCTCATAAAACAAAAATGCATTTTAACTGATGAGAGTGGTTCCATCCTACTGGTTCCTCGGGAAAATGATATCGCAAACGTAATTTCAGGGGAAACATTGTAAAGAGCTGTTGTAAAGAGCTCCAACAGTCAAAATAATGTCACATTCAACTGCCAAACTGAAGCTAAAATATTGGAAGGAAGCTTCATCACAAAACAGGATGTTGCAGGGGCTATCCATAAAACCACAACCACTGCAGTCAATTGCCCAGCAAAAGGGATTCGACATGTGAGAAAGTGTTTGGTCTGTGTGAAGTGCTACAAGGATATAATTCCAACTGATAAGAGTGTAATACCAGACAGTCGACTGCCAGTTGGGACAAGAAGGTCATTGTAAGTGCATTATTTGCAATCGATGATACCTTATCGGCCCTTTTTACGCCGGCCCTAAATGGCGTTAATTTTTGTTAAGCGGCATTGAGAGGGCCAGCGTTAAAAGGGCCGGCGTTAAAAGGGGCGTCGTTAAAAGGGCCAAAATAAGGGAATTTTTTTCGAAAAGCGGCGTTAATTTTTTAATGCTTATTTTTGCTAGCACCTACCATATTTTAAGTATTTTTCATACAGGACAGGTAATTTTAGGCCCCGGAGCTTAAATAACTTGTCCTTTATGAAGAATAAAAATTGGACATTAGTAGTGCAAACATGAATTGGGGCAGATGTAGAAGAAGAAATCAAAAGCGTTTTAAATCAGAAGTGTTTTCTCAAGATATTTAAATCAGAGGTGGCTGGTACATAGAAATGTATCAATTTTGAGTTTTAACGTTGTTTTAGATCTATAAAAAAAAAATTAAAAAAAAATCTTTAATCAGTAACCGCTATTGCAAGGGGCATGTCAATTGCGCTCCCGAAGGTCTCGTACACCCTTGCATTCAAGGAGCATTCAGTAACCGCTATTGCGAGGGGCATGTCAATTGCGCTCCTGAAAATCTCCTACATCCTTGCCAACAATCCTTTTTTCAAGAAAAATCCATCAAAAGCCTATCATTGGCCCAACCATTGTACTGGATTGTATGAAATGCAGTCAAAGATGGCGGAACAGTTTGATGCACACGTGTAAAGTTAGACAATGATTTTGAGCAGTATGGACCATTTACCCACAGAGTCTAAGCAATCTAAGGTTGTTTAAAAAAGTAAAAAAATTCATATAGATGGATTAATGCTTGGGAGTTGTCGTATGAAAAATTTACCCAAATTCAAGAAAATAGGTTAACATTTGAACGGCAGCGAACTTATGAGGTTTATCATATACTTGGCTTTAAACCATACCACAAACCAGCATAGGCCAGGCGGAGAATGCGGCAATGGTCCCCCGACGGGGAAATTTATGGGAACAAGTGGACTTGGTCAATTTTGGGATGCTGAGTTCGAAAATCGTTGGTATACAGGAAATGGGTGGGGCCTTCAGCCTCGTTTTCGTGATTTAATGTCTCGTTTTGGTGAAAAACGATTGGTGCACGATTCAAGCAATAAACAAGGGAAAATTTGATGAATAAGGGTGACTTGCACTATGTGTTACAGCTGAATGAGAAAATTGATGATACACTGTCACTGGGCGTGGCCTTCAGCCTCGTTTTCACGATGGAAAGCCTGGTTTTTTGTAAAAACGATCTGTACATGATGAAAAACAAGTGAAAATTGACGATTATGTCTCGAATTCATTGAAATCTGGAGGTCATCGTATCAACCTCGTTTCTGTGATCATACAACTTCCTTTCCGTGATCATACACCATTGTTTTGTTACCATTTGGTCGAACAAAAAATGAGCTGTGGCCGACGCCCCCACTCAGAAAATGGTTATTTTTTTATTTTTCAAAATGGTTTCAAAATGGTTCCTGTGGGAAGTCGTTATGTATAATATGTATCTCTCAAAAGTGATTATTTGTAATTTGATTCAACGGGAATTGTGCATTCGACACTTAGTCACAATATTCTATTACTAATTGCTTTAGAAATATTGCATTCCTTATGGACAAACAGTATAACGGATTATCATCACTAACACAAAAGTTATTTCTCGAATGTAATTTGATCTGAATTCAGCATGAAGTTGAAACGAATCACAAACTGAAAATGGCTGATTGTATCATACACTATGATTCACTAGACACATCTGGTGATAAATTGATTCAACCAAGTGAACGCACGTTTGAAACCCTACTTGAATGCAAGAAAATTAGAGAGAGTCTTGGCGGTGAGAATCATCACATCGATCAGTGTAGTAAGATTCCCGAAAATCTAGGAGAAATTGAATATCTCTATCATCGAAAATGCTTCCAAAAGTTTGTGTATGCCAAAACGTTATTGAAATCAGGGTTGCCAGATTTGCATGTTGGGGAATATGCCAAATTTTGAGAAAAAACAAGCCAAATTGGTCAGAAAAAAGCCAAATGCAATCTCCTCCGCAGGGGCAGCTAGTTACTGCGCAGGAGGCTACTGAAAACAATGGATTTTCTTATGCTTGTAAGATCCTTGCAAAAAACTCGGCCTTTTTCAAATTTTTGAAAAAGATCATGTAAATAAATCATTGTTATTTTATGTTTGTCGATCGTGCTTGAAAGAACCTAAATTCTTGCATTTCTTATTTTTACTAGCATATAAAGTTCTTTTCAGGCCATCTACCTAACTGTTGATGTAAATATGATCGAAAGCCACCATAGACCTTTAAGTAGGCACATAATAGTTTGTATGGAAGAGAAAAAGAAAAACAACAAGTGCATATTTGAAAAATAGATCTCCTTACTCATTTCATTCATATCAAGTCTCAGCAAAGCATTTCGTGCAGTCACATCCTTGCAATCAAAGTTTTAACGAATGGAGTCAGTCACTATCTACACAAAGTCTGCAAGAACAATTTCATCTTCTTCCTCCTTGTTGGACACACCACTTGGATACATGATATCTGAGGTAAATAAGGAAAGCACTCTTGGGCTTGGTACGAAGTCTTTGCAACATTTTTCACCAAAGTGCAAGTGAGTGCGAATGCGAACGATGGCCTCCAGCATTGTGACACCCATTCGGTTTCGCTGCTTTGTCTTCACATTGGAAACATAGGAGAAAATTCTCTCAACAACGGCATTGCTGGTAGGGGTGGTAAGGCAGGCAAGAGCATACGCTGCTAGATCTGCAAAGGAGAATTCTTGCACTGAATTCTGATACTGGAGAACGCCAGACCAGAATGCTACAGCTTCTTGAGGTATTCCATCCTTGAACACAGGCTCCTCTTTCCAATTTACAAGGAAAATGCTTCGGTACTGGTTGTCTATTTCGGAAAGCTTATCAACCATCAAGTGTTGCATTGGAAGCTTTGCAAGAGGCACTCTAGCTATTTGACTAAGCACTCTCGATGGATGCAAATAGCTTAAAGTCTGAAAAACATCCCTTGATGGTGGAAGGCGTTTGCTCACTTGGCTCGTCGCTTCTAGAAGCATTTTGTGGCACCTCCCCTTGGCTTCCATAACCTTAAATAGCACAGAGTTGTCTTCTTTGTTTCGGTCTACTAGTTCATCAGCTTCAAACAGAAATTTAGCACCGAAATCTACTTCTGCAAGTGGCAGCTGGGCTCCATTTACATCGAACACACGACTCTTGAGACTGTCAAAGAAAAGACTGAGCTCCTTGATCATGTCATGAGGATCAATATCCTTGGCTTGGAAAAATGCATTCACCCTCTCAAACTCGGCTGCAATCGGAGATAGGAACTGGAAGTATAGGAGATTTATAGGATCACGTAGCATATCTGCAATTAAACGGGCTTTGTAACGCACTTGAGCATCCCCTTCAAGCTCTGCAATAGAGAAGTAGGCTCTCAACTCCTGCCAGTTGACTAAGATGTTGAAAATGACTTCCCCCCTCACCAGCCAACGTGTTTGCGAAAACTTCTGGAATGGGCGGGGAAGGCTTGCACTATCACTATTCTCATTGATGATGTCAAACAGCTTCTTGTATGCTTCCCGTCGCAAGATGCTCTTAGAAAACCATTTCGGGACTTCACTCAAAAGGAAGCCAAGATGAGATGGCATCTGCTCGAATGCATGCTTGATGCAAAGGGCCAAGGAATGGCATATGCACTTCATTATGGTGCAGTCGGGCGATTCATTCCTGACCCTGGACCATACTGAGTCATGCTCACCGACCATGGCTGATGCTCCGTCGCTGCCAAACCCAACACAGTCATTCATTTTCAACCCGGCAGCCTCCACACAAGCCTTCATGACGTCGAACAAATCCTTTCCAGTTGCACTGACGACTGGTATCAAACCTACAAAGGCGGTGACAATCTTATTCTCCACCCTGCTGTAAAATCTTACTGCTACACAAAGGTATTTCAAGCAGGCAACATCTGTCGACTCATCAATCATGACACAAAACTTTCCACCAGCCATATCTTTGCACAAATCTTCATGTAAAGCTGGTGAAACAACATTCTTCATTAGACTGGCACACATGGTGCGATGCAGCTTCATTTTCTCCAATTTTGAACCAGTTCCACCACGTACTATTATTTCTCCAAGATGGTCAATGGACATGATTGCACTGTGGCATGCTATGGCGACAGAAAATTGAATTTCTAATTTCTTCGTTTCCTCATCATCTTTTGACTTTTTATCAAAAACTCTACTGCTACTTGAAACTGAGCTTGCAATCTTGACATGCTTTGAAGTTTCTGCATGCCGCTTGAGATTCAACGCTCTGGGCTGGATGTTTATTCGGCAAAAAGAACAAAAAGCCATGTCAGATCCCACCACTGCCTTCTTAACCCAGGGATATTTCCTCTGCCATTCGGGCTTGAATTTTCTTGATTCATCGTAGTGAGCTTTCCATTTTGTACCTTTGGATGGCTTGCTGAGACTCATTTTACCTTTCTCGCAAATTGTACAATAACACAGATAAGACTTTCACTGGTATGTCCGAATTTGGATTCTAAAATCTCCGATCATGGGCTCTTTTATACAGAGCTTGTGCTTTCTAATTCTGGAAAAATGCAATTAAAAAAGGGTGTTGCTAGTCTACGTTATGATTTTTGGAAAAAACCAAACCAAAAGTGGGTGCCACACATTCGAAACAACCAAATAGGATAGCCCTGGCCATTGTGATCCATTGCGCAAAACGTCATGCAGTAATACGTCACAGAACAACGCACGATAGTGATACGTGTAGTTCAATGAGGAAATATGCAATAAAAATGTGATGTATATTTTAGTCGTCTGCTGGCAATCCTACCCTTGTCTCGCTGACTCTATGAGGTCATAAAGGTCATTCATTTCATCTGAAATAAGAAATGCAAGACCAATGTGTGGAGAAAAAATTATTTAATTGATTTGGGCCAAAAAAGCCAAAAATAAGCCAAAATTAAGAATTAAGCCAAACAAAAATTTTGGAAGCCAAACCAATTTTAAAAAAGCCAAAAAAGCAAAATTTGGCTTAAAAAAAGCCAATCTGGCAACCCTGATTGAAATGGAAAGCAAGCAAAGACAACGATCAAGGTTCAAGTAACAAACTTCAAAGAACAACAAGAAAGACATTGCAAAGTGCTGAGACCACCAGCTCCCGAGGACTCTTTGCAAATATCTGTATGATTTGTAAGAAGAAAGACTTGAAGGTTAAAGGTGTACGCCGGCAACTATCGAAGATTATCACTGATACCGCTGAGAGAACATTAAGGGAAGCAGCCATTGCTCAGAATGATTTGCAAATGATCGTAGCCGTGCGCAAAACTGATCTGATTGCAAAAGAATTCCAAAAACATCACAAATGCTATTTAGATTATACCAGGGTCGTCAGAAAAAGAGCTGAATCAGCTGAAAACGTGAATGATGACCAGTTTGGGGACTACGTTGCAGTCCTTTCATTGGTGGAGCATGATATCATAGGGGGGCAGCAATGCTTATCGATGGAAACACTGATGATTCGATATAATGGGACGATTAGAACCAAGCGAAGTAGGTACAAGCTGAAAGAACGCCTTGCAGGGCATTTTTTAACATCGTAACTAGTGGGCCATTGGCCCAGTAGGCCCCCAATCTGGCCCAGTAGTGGAGTAAAAATCACCATTTTTGGCCCAGTAGTTCGGGCCCTTTTCATTCAATTTCCTTTATCGTTTTACTCCTTTATTGTCAAACACCAAATGGTTCTAAGATAAAAAAGTAAATAACGTAAAATGTAAGGATGCGAACTGAAAGAAGCGACGTTTGGAGCATAGCCCGTTATCAGGCCAAACATAGTTCTTCCAGTAAAATTGACAGAGATAGACGCTCAGCTTTAGATGGACCCCTGATGGACCTTTCTGTTTTTACATTCTGGACATATTAGTTAATTAAACGTTACAATTCACACAGGAGTCACCCTTGGGCTTTCCATTTACCAACATGGGCAGAAGGTGTTGTGGCGCAGTGGACTAATCCTCTGACAAGGGCTAGTGGGTTCGATCACATCTTTTCTACTTCTGCATTCCAAGCATTTGCGCTAAGACCTTTACCTTCTTCTCAACTATGGGCAATTGGAAATGAAAAAACTGGTGGTAAACCTCAGTTTTGGGGCATTTAACACGAAGGTTGCTGTCCTCAGAAAAAATTCCGAAAATGATAAACAAAATTATCAGGAAAACTGCTTGCTCAGAAAATTTCCTATAATGAGCCAAATTTTTTTCTCTATGCTGATAATACAGAAATAATGGAATATTCACACAGTGTGGTGGCAATTTGAGGGTGTGCAAGGGCTTTACTTCTCAGATCGCCCAGTCGTAGAATTCCACAGAATCTCCAGAATGTCCTTTGAGAAACCAGCAGTCTTTTTAACCCACTTTAAGCCGATCTGAGTAGCATGAACCACAATTTTTTGGCTCGCTTCGCTCACATGTCCACATGGTTTTTCGCATTCTATTGAGTGTGCTTCAAATTTATTGGATAATTTCTATGGAAGATGTTTGAGTAAAGCCTAAAAAATATTCAGTGATGAAATGGAAATTAGGCAGTTCCAAAATTCTGTAGGATGACCCCTGAATAGCACATGGTTATATTGTATGCTTTGTTTGTATACTTGTAAGAGTACCTTCTCCTTTTCTCCGGGAATTGGGCCCTTCTGGTCATTCTGGCCCACTTGTCAAATTTCCTTAAAAAATGCCCTGACGCCTAGCAAAGTCATTTGGTGACCAACTAGTATTTCTGCAACCAGAATATCATGTCCCGCAAGTTGTGATAAGCAGTGAATGCCTGCACAATCAAATTCTGTCAAGAAGCTCTCCGTGTATTGAACAATTCACCATCAAACGAGCAGCTATGATCCTTCAAGAGTCCGTCCAGAACCATTTGGAAAAAGTTGCGCCACTTCCATGGCCTCCAACAGTCAAGAGTTTGGCTACAAGAGATAGAAATTACCCCAAGCTTTTGGAATCATTTTTCAAAGAGCTTTTGTCCCACAAAACAAGCCATCGTACCAGCGAAAGAGTCGATCGGCTGACTGACTCTTTTTGTCAGGATGTTGTTCATGCCGTTTCTAAGGGTAAATTTCTTACTCCGAAACATGTATCCCTGGGACTTGGCCTTCATAGTCTGACTGGTCAAAAACTGCCAATAACCGTAGTTGCAAGATTTGGACATTCTATTAGCACAGTCAATGAAGTCGAGACTGCCCAAGCTGAGTTAGTGGAACATTTGCAATCAATGAGCCTTAGACTGCGTTCACACGATGCCGGCACATTTTGAAAACGGTGAAAATGTGACGGCAGCAAAATTTGAGCTAGCGTTTACACGATACCGGCACAATTTGAAAACGGTAGGAAGTTTGACAGTAAAAACTCGTTGCAGGACTTTGATGCTAAGGAAAAGTACCTACACCCTAAGAATCAACCAGTCTCGATCCAAAAGCGTCGAAAAATGTGCTATTTCATCATTGTCGAGTGTTCACACGATGCTGTTTCAAATCCATGCCGGTTAGGGTTCCGTTTTCAAAATCTACCGTTTTCGAAATCTGCCGGCAAAAAATGTGCCGTTTTCGTGTGAACGGGAGGCCTATCCGTCACATTTTTCACCGTTTTCAAAATGTGTTGGCATCGTGTGAACGCAGTCTTAACTTAATATTGGATGTAGCAATTTATCCATGCAGATGGGTAACGCGCTATGGTGTTCATCGTTTCGATATTTCATCATAAGATTTCCATTTCTTTCAGGTGGAGTCACTCAGTTTGCCGCAAAGGAAAATACTGTCGCAAAGTGGGTCATGAATAGACCGTATCAAACAAAGTTTGTTGAATCATTAATGGAGATCTCAGGGATTACGACTACAATGTTAAATCCACGAAAATGCCTGCGTATCAGTGAAATCCTCAAGTCAAATGAGATGGTGGAAAAGATCATGGTCATCCTACAGACGCAATTCATCAATCCATTCCAGCCTGATCTTGATAAAGATGCATTGTTCAATTTGGTCTCAGGCTACCCAGCTCAGGAGAATGTGTGCATCTGCTTACTCGAGCTTGAATCAAGAGGAAAGGAGCTAATGGGTGAAGTTCAGGACAGATTATCAAAGGATTCGTCCGAAACAGATTTTTTCAGCCCAATCAAGAGAGAGCCTCTGAAGACCTTTAGGAACTCAGCCGTCAAAACAAAGTTGAAGAGCCAGGGAAGGACAAAGGAACTAACATTTCAAAGAGATATTTTGGGAATATTAGTTGCATATTCTAACAAGCACGAGACAGGAGTCGATCTTGAGAGAGTTCTGTGTTTCCCTCTTGCACCAATTTCAGTCCCACTAAGCACAGCAGATGGCGCAATAAGAAAGACCATGAAAAGTAAATTGTACGAAGCTGCCATGCTTGACCTGAAGATTGTGAGCCATGATGAACTCCCATCCGCTGCAAAAATGAGAACATGCTTGCTAGATCTTGCCGCTTCCATACATAGTTTAGTTGGCATTGCATCAACAATCAGAGAATTGGCATCTAGAATAATGTCCACGGTTCCAGCTCAGTATACTTCTATCTTCATAGTTTGTGATACATACCAGGAGAACAGCATCAAAGGTGGAGAACGCCAAGCGAGAGGTGTAAGCGAGCGGTATATCCTAACCAGTCCTGATATGAAGGTGCCTTATGACTTTACAAGCTTTCTTCACAATGGGGAAAATAAGGAAATGCTGTTCAATCTTATCCAGAGAGCAATCGAAGAAGGGCGGAGTGATCTGCTGGGAAAAACCGTCTTCTTTTCCAACAAATCTCTATGTACAAAAATAACAGTGGATGGCATATCTGTAATCGAAGATTTATGTAGTGACCACGAAGAAGCAGACACAAAGCTGGTTGCCTTAGCCTCTGCTGCTGATGTTTCTACTGGAGATGCAATAATGATTCGATCTCCTTCTGGCGATGTTGATATCCTTGCTCTTTTTGTGGCGCATGATTTTGATGGTGTTAGGGTTCTTATCAACAACGGAACGGGTAAAGCTAGGAAGATTATGGACGTAACATTGCAAGAAAAAGCTCTTATCGGTATGCATGCTTTTTCCCGCAATGACTACGTTTCTAGTTTCTTCAAGAAAGGTAAGGTAGCGGTCTGGAAAGCAATGCTGAAACGCCAAGAATTCATTCGTTTATTTGAAGAGCTAGGTACCAGTCCACAAGTTCTTGATCATATTTCACAGGGCTTAGAAAGATTTGTCTGCGCACTGTACGGAAACCATAGAGTATCATCAGTCAATGAGCTACGAAATAACATCTTTTTGCGAAAGTTCGAAAGAGAAAAGAAAATAATCAACTTAAGCCTTTTGCCACCTTGTGAAGCCAATTTGAAGCATCATATCATGCGTGCAAATTACGTTGCATCAATTTTCAGGAATGCTAATCGCTTGATCCTCAATCTAGAAGAGTCGATAAATCATGGCTGGGATGAAAGAGGGAGAGTAATGTGGAGCAGTATTTGTTATCCTGACGATGTTAGTCAATTGTTGATTAACTACGAAGAAGATGCAGAAAACACGGATATCGTACAAGGTAGCGACTCAGAAGATGATTTTGATGAAGTGATGGAAGAGGATGATAATTAAAGATTTTTCAGACGTTGACAATAGACAATATTTAGCGTATTTTTGTGTTCTATGTTTGGCCACTGAACAATCGTTTCCATAACACGCACGAACCACAAAAATGAGGTTGAAGGATCCCTTTGTGTCCGTTCTTTAGGTGGTTTTTGAAATCAGCATCCCAAAATAGCAAAAGCTACCTTTATTCGTAAATTTTCGGTTGCTTTTCTTCATGTAAAGATTGTTTTTTACAAAAACCAGACTTTCCATCATGAAAACGAGGCTGAAGGCCACGCCCAGTGACAGTGTACCACCAATTTTCTCACTCAGCAGTACAAAATAGTGCAAGTCACCCTTATTCATCAAATTTCCCCTTGTTCATTACTTGAATCGTGCACCAATCGTTTCTCACCAAAACGAGACGTTAAATCACGAAAACGAGGTTGAAGGCCCCGCCCATTGCCTGTATACCAACGATTTTCAAACTCAGCACCCCAAAACTGACCAAGTCCATTTGTTCCCATAAATTTCCCCGTCGGGGGACCATTGCCGCATTCTCCGCCTGGCCTAGCACAGACTTAACCACATCTGTTCTTTTTGTTCCGCTGAATTCTTTAAAATTGTGCTGTAAATTATTGTTATCAGTACACTAGGACCCTGTTTTGAATAAGCATGGGAATAATGCCCGAAAACTGTTGCACACTCTCCTTGGAGGCGTGGTTAGTAGGCAAATATCCCGGTGGGTACAGTGTCAATGAAAATATGACACCACACTCATCCATGATTTCACTGAGCAAGGGATATGTTAGAAGCAGAATCCTTGGACCAAGAATCTAGAAAAAGGTGTATTTTCCTTTAGAAAATATCCCAAAAACAGTTAAATGTTACTAGGCTCGAGACCTTAGAACATAGTCAATTTCACCTGGTCCAAGTATGATATCCTTAGATTTGTGAGATTCTGCTGTTTTCAAGTTAATAAATGTAAGTGAAGTGAGTGGTCTTAAAGTACAACAGTCGCAAAACTTTCTCTCAGAACTGGTATTTTTACGGTAACAGTCAATTCAAGGTTCAGTAATGCTCCTTTAAAAAGGGGTTGCCTTTGAAAATTTCAAATGATGAGGGGTCTTTTCGCCACCTGAAAAGTCAGAGGAAAGGGTATTCTGGTTGGAAGTTCATACTTTTTTGAAGACAAAAAGGGATACAAAAAATGCAGAGTTTAAAGTTAGCTGTAACATGACACTACGTGCTTGAAGTTTTAGTTGCGGATTGGTAAAGTGTAGTTGGAATCTACTGGAATTACTGAATGTGAAAATCTCAAAGATACCATGAGCACAAAATTACCAACAAAGGGCCATGAGGGAGGTGCAGTAATGATTGAAATTCAGAAAGAGAGATATTTGAACCCTGACTTATCATCAATCAACCCAAGATGGGCCATTTATGATTAAGCTTCCTAAACCAGCCTTATTTTTCCGAGAAATAAAACTCTGCTGCACATGGCAGCAAGTTTCAAAAAATATAGAGAAAGTGAGTGGGTATACCAGTTACCAAATGCTAAAGAGCTAATGTGAGGCAATCATTTGATCTCTCTTGCCTATGGCTAAGCATAGCGATTTCAACTCTGATTACATTGTGTATGAAAGTTCATTACAGTGAATTGAATCGCTTTTTATTCTCAGAGATGTTTTCCAAAGCTTCCTTTTCAAGTCTCTATTTCACCAAACCATGCTCTAAATTCTTAATGTCAATGACTGTGCATTTCTAGACCCTGCTTTCTTGCTAAGGAAAGAGTACTTGCTATGTTTTCCTGCTGGACAAAAAGTACTTTTTCTATGAATACATCACTGCAATAGAATCATCAGATGATGACTGGCAATTAACTGGCACTTATTTTGACTGCTTGAATTCTACTTATGACTTTTTAACATAATTTTTGTTTCATACCCCCTCCATTTTGGTGCATTTTGTTTGAAAGCCCTCCTTAAAATCATATTTTTGTTTCATACCCCTACTGAATGCCCTCCGCCCCCCATGACAGATACTTAATGACCGCTCCCTAAAGGTTCAACAATCTATTTGCTATAAAATTCATGCTTTTAACTTTGAAAAGTTTCTTAGTACTTCTCAGATATAGTACTAGAGTTTCTGAAAATTTTGGCCATCAATAGTACTAGTTCCTTATAAACCAGTTTCTTATAAAAAAACATGTAGTTTACGTTGTCCTCCCATTTCTGCGCTGTCCAAATGCTGAAAAGTCTGAGAGGAATCGCTATAAATTGTCTTTTTTTCCTATATATTGATCTAAAATTTTACAATACATGCTACACCTACATCCTACTATACTTCCTAATTACTATACAAACTACAAACACTACAGGGACAGGACCACAAGGAGCAAAGGTCAATGACTACCCTGTAGCCATTAACATAAAGACAGGTCAATATTAACTAAATGAAACCTACAAAAAACTAAACATACGATTAATTACTCGAATTCGTTTCAAATTGGATGTCAGGCCAGCATAAGTAAATGTGCTGAACCGTCATTGGTTTAGCATGGATAAGTTCCCATATTTTGCTTCATGTGCCTAACACCAAATGTGAGTACGTTCGAGTATATTTCTGTTTATGTCATTAGAAAGCTCTTTATTACCATACAATAAGCATTGAACAAGAACGTCATTTGGAAGGGTGTCAATTTGGACAAATGGTTGTAACAATTCCGAAACTCCAGCAAGAAGATCTTGCCGCTGAATGTCAAATGACGGGCAAAGCAACAAAAAATGCTCCGTATCCTCAATGCCATCATTCGTTGGGCACATTGGGTTCACTGTATCCCTAAAGTTGTGCTTGAATTTATTAAAATTCAGTTTACTAAGATCAACCCTTAGTTGTAGAAGATAACTCAAGCCCATTAGGTCATGAATACCAAAGACAAACTTTTCACTGGGGCGAATTCTTGATAGAAGCTTTGTTTTAAAAACAGCAACAGAAGGTGCAAGTCTGATTTCTGGATCAAGTTTATTCCATTCAGAAATGCAGTTAGGATAGAAGCTTGATAGAAATTTTTCTGTTCTTGCCCTTATCTGCCCAACAGCATCCTGATTGCGAAGAGAGTAATTTGGCTGTTGAAGAGGTGGGATTGGCTCCTTTGTATACAATGGGGTGAGGTTATTTATAATCTTATAGAACAAAATAAGGCGTCTACTCCACCTACGAGCACTTAGTGACTCCCAGCCAAGCTCTGCATACAGTTTTTCTTGTGATGTTCCCCTCCATGTTCCTGTTACAGCAAGAGCAGCAGAATATTGAAATTCAAATTAAATTGTCTAACTGAAATTCAAACTTTGAAGAAAAATAAAAGGTGTGGTCATGTTTTCAGCAAAAGTAAAGGGCGTGGCCCCTGCAAATTTTCCAGGGGCTCCGCCCCCGGCCCCTCCATCCCTTCGGGAGCTTCGCCCCCGCCTCACAGTTCCATGGTGGATTTGCCGCCACATGCCCTTGGCACCCATGAGATTTACACCTGGATGTGCCCCTGATACGAAACAAATTAAACTGTTACGTGATGCAATGAACAGAAGAATTCTACGAAGCTTTCCACAGACGCTTTCCACATTACTATGATCGGTGCTCATAATAATAATTCGCTTGACTCCTGTAAAAGAAAGGCAGTTGCTGCCTTAGCTGTGTTAAATCTTCTGGAAGAAGATAGCGAAACACATTGGAAGAGAGGCAAAACAAGAAAATGGAATAAAAGAGGAACATTCAGTAATCTTGTGAGGGAACTTTCAATTGAGGATACTGCTGCTTACAAGGAAATGATGAGAATGACTCACGAAGACTTTCTTCATATCCTTGGCCTCATTGAACAGGAGATAACTCCACAGCAAATCAGCGGTGGAACTGATGTTATCAGCTCGAAAGCTAGACTAACTTTAACCGTAAGGTTTCTTGCAACTGGGGAAACCTATAGATCACTCTCCTTTCAGTTTCGGATCTCCGAAGCGGCAATTTCATACATTGTTGTTGAGGTATGCAGTGCAATAATGAAGAGAATGCAGCCCATGTATTTGAAAGTACCACAAACAGAGGAAGAATGGTTGGAAATAGCCTCTGTATTTGAAAAACAGTGGCAGTACCCACACTGTCTTGGGGCGATTGATGGGAAGCATGTTGTTCTGCAGCCACCAGCTGGTGCAGGATCCCATTTTTACAATTACAAACACACGCATTCCATCATCCTTCTCGCAGTTGCTGGACCAAACTATGAATGTATCTATGCGGATGTTGGCACAAATGGCAGGGCATCAGATGGTGGTGTTTGGAGCAAATGTAGCTTGCTGAAAGCTATTGAAAATTCTGAAATCTCTTTGCCATCACCTATGCCACTTCCACATGGTACAAAGAGCATCCCCTATGTGTTTGTTGGAGATGATGCATTTCCTTTAAAACCATACATGATGAAGCCTTACCCACAAACAGGATTAAATGATGAGAAAAGAGTCTACAATTACAGGCATAGCCGTGCAAGAAGGATTTCAGAGAACCTCTTTGGGATTATCGCAAACCGTTGGCGAGTCTTCCGCTCTGTAATACTCTTGCCACCAAAAATCATTGAGACCCTTATACTTGCAACGCTGTGTGTTCACAATTTTCTAAGGCAAAGTGCCACAAGAAGTGTGTATTGCCCACCAGGTTTGACTGATAGCATCACTTCCTGTGGGGATGTTATTCCTGGAGATTGGCGCAAGAATCAGCCAACAGATTCACTACATACATTGCAAGTACCTGCCACTGGTCATAATGCAACAACAGATGCTAAACAAGTGAGAGAAGCACTAAAAGATTATTTTTTCAATGAAGGTGCTATTGAGTGGCAATGGAACAAGTACTGATTTGTGATAATACTGAAAACAATACATATTTGATCTTGATTGTTATGTTAACCTAATAAGAGGACACAAAGCTGAAATCATCAGAGATTATCTTGTTTTAGAAACAAATTACAAAAGTAAGTTCCAGCATGTACATACAGTGAAACACTACCAAAAAGAACATATGTAGGAAAATAAGAACCTACTAACTGATTTTTGAGAAAAAACATCCAAAGATAAAAACAAAAATCAAACTGATTTCTTTTTTTTTTTTGTTCTTGTAAGATGATACAGTTACCAAGAATGAAAACTTAGAATCTCAATATAATCTTAAATTTCCATCTTAGTGACAAAGCATTAGGGAAGGTGGCAAAATTGCTTGAAATTCATTACCTGGAGACTAATTACCTTAATTACCTTGGTGAACCTTGTATAGAATTTTGTGCATCTCTGATCACATTAATTTGTGTGCACAAATCACTATTTCCTTCAGCATTTAGAATGCAGCTATTCTCCCCTAAGTTAAATGAATGTATGTTGTATAGTGATGTGCTCATCAGTCATACCAGAGCTAAATGGTCACTGGAGGCAAGAATATGACCCTGCATGTAGGAAGAGCATCACTTGCATAAGCACACAGTTATAAGTAGACTTTTTTGAGAAGTACCGGGTGTCCCAAAAAAAAGTATCCGGATTTGGTCGACCCTAGCGATAAGCATACAGCATGAATAAATCCGAAATGATTTTCAAAACATACCTCGATAGCCAACTTGAACATAGATGCCTCGTTTGTTGATATCGGTGCACTGAGGGTGAAGATATTAATCTTCAAAGGAGAAATTTGCCTCCACCTCCAAACCAGAGCTTTGGCGCTTTGGCCTAAGCACATTCTTGAAGCTCTGTGAATGAAATCAACAAAATTTGAAGACGGCAAAACAGATGTGTTTTCCAAAATACAGTTCATGTGAGACCTATCGTCAAGGGAGCCCCGAAATCAGCTTCATTCATCTCAATATCGACAATTTATTTAACACTTACTATTCACCGGTGAAGTACTCCCTTGACCATCAACACACTTTTGACATCGTCGAATCATTCCTTGAAAAGAATTTGTTATCAGACCTCTCGAGATCAGGTTGATCATCGCGTATCTTTGAAGCTGATTTCCCGGGTGGGTCATCAACAAGAGAGGAGATATCTGTTGGCCCCCAAAAGATCTCCAGACCTTCCTGTCGTGGCCCTCAAGAGATCTAATAAAGAATTCTTTTCAAGGAATGATTCGACGATTTCAAAAGTGTATTGATGCTCAAGGGAGTACTTTCACTGGTGAATAGTATGTGTAAAATAAATCGTCGATATTGAGATGAATGAAGCTGATTTCGGAGCTCCCTTGACAATCGGTCTCACATAAACTGTATTTTGTAAAACCCATCTGTTGTGCCGTCCTCAGATTTTGTTTATTTTATTCATAGAGCTTCAAGAATTCCCTTAGGCCAAAGCGCCAAAGCTCTGGTTTGGAGGTGGAGGCAAATTTGTCCTTTGAAGATTGATATCTTCACTCTCAGTGCACCGAATTCAACAAACGAGGTATCTATGTTCAAGTTGGCTATTGAGGTATGTTTTGAAAATCATTTCGGTTTTGATTGACGCTATATTCTTATCGCTAGGGTCGACCAAATCCGGATACTTTTTTTTGGGACACCCGGTATGTTATTGCTTATGGTGCTTTACTGTATCAGTTTCGTAGTCATTGTGAAGTTTCCCTTTCAACTGCAAAGTGGGATAGATTTTGTTTTATTGTCAAAATAAAGTTCAAATGGAAAATATCCTGAAGTGAAATTTATATTTGCAAAATGAAATGATGGAGCTGCTTTATGATTTTGGTTTTTTTCACAGTTTTACATTGCTTAGTTAAGTTGTGGCTTAATTTCTTTGCATGTTAGTGAGGGAAATGTCAGCAAAGTTTTACAAAACTGGTAACATGGGTTATTCTATTATCAACACAATTTGTTTTACGTTGGCAAGAGAAAAAAGAATGTATACATAGCTAATAAGCTAATTAACACCAACAAGATACTTTAAAACCTAGTTTACAATTTCCCAAATAGACCTATAAAAACCCTAAATCTTTAATAAAAACTTTGCACAATCATATCAACCAAATGTGCTGCTGCAGAATGTCACTGGGACATAAGTGGCAAGAAAGTTGATTCATATCATGAAAGATTCAAGAAAAAATGTGTCAAAGATCAAATCATTTTCAATCCCCCTAGCAAACATAATGACATCATTGGTTCAAATCATAAAGAGGTGAATAATTCTGCAACAAAACATGATATCAAAAAGCTAACAATGCTATTCTTCAATGTTCAACAAGGCAGTTAACTATTGTGAACAAAAGTCATGTCAGCCTACCCGTAAAGTTTCTTAATATTTTGTTAGTGGAACCAAACTAGATTTCAGAGTAAATTTACTGTTGCAACATTGCCATGTAACTGAACTGTCCATTGTTGTTATTATCTCCACTGTAAGAATGATTATATTCATTGTTTATGAGTCAGAGAAAGGAGGCAGTAAAAAAGTTTTGGAAATCTTTAGACTACCTACCGTATCCATCAAAAGTTAATGTCTTACACGAGGTTGCTGATTAAACTGAACGGCGGAATGATCGGTATACAGGCAAAGAGGATCAAGAAGTGGCGGGAGAGATTGATTGAGGTTGCGTCACAACTGATGAATGATGAACATAGTAAAATTCTTGAGAGTGGAAGCTACACTCCAGACTGGGTCGATTGTCCAAAGTCTGTCTCTGCGTTTGAGACGTTTTGTTATGGAAAATCGCATTGGTTGAGGATTGAGTATGATGATAATGATAAAGTCACAGGTGTGACACTTCAGAGAAAGCCTCAGATGAGTGAAGTAGCTCCAGAAGATGCGGGTTTGAGATGTGTGCGTGATGAAGTTAGACCACAGCAAAACGGCTATGGTAGATTCTGGCTGTTATGTGATGGCAATAGAATTAAAGTGAGGGGGTATGATGAATTGTACACCTGTTGCGCGTTGAAAATGGCAGGAATCTTGACGAACCCAATCGTTATAATCAGCGGAGAACTGGATGCCAAAGTTGAAGGAATGACTGTTGTGCCGTTGATCTTCAAGAATTACATCAGCCAGTTTTATTTGAAGTTCACTTATTGTTGGATAGCAGACGTTGACGGGCACCAGGATTCCATTGTTGGAGATATGGCGATGGCTGTTTTTGATTCGATAAAGGCTTGGGCAGGTTATGTTTACGACAAGGCCCTAGAGAAGGGAATCATGACTGCCCCATTGAATTCAACATCTATTGAGAGCGCATGCACTGGTGACAGGATAACAGTCACGGAGGTCATGAATTGCGTGTTGATGTCAACAGGGCGAAGGCCTATTTCATCAATTGATAGCCTGAATCAATTCACTATCGGTAATTCAATTGAGAGTCTGTTTGGTATATTGAATACATGCGTACCATATGATGCAGCATTTGAAGCATTGAAGTTCTTCCCAGCCATCATCGACACAATCTTGAAGACAGCACTGACTAAATTTGTTAGTCTTGTATCAATATTAGACCGTGCGTTCAAGCCAGCGAGGATAAATGTATCGTCTTCGTCATTGCAAACAATATTCCCGAAAGAGCAAGTTGAATGTCATATGAACATTCGTTATGTTAAGATTGATAATGAGATGTATGTCAGCTGCGCTACTGGACAGAAGGTACCAGATTTGCTCGCCATTATTCTACTTGAGAAGGGTTACGAAGCTCGCCGTGAGGAAGTATTATACAAGGGTGTGTTTATGAGTATGGAAGGGGTAGCCATCGAAGAGTGCTGAGAGACGGAATATAGCACGCCACCATGCATGTGTAAGCTGCACTAACGCACATGTATAGCTGGCTATAAGGCTACTGTCATATCTGCGCTGGACGGTGAGATTAGTCATAAATGAAGCTGTTGGCTTCTACTTTCGGGGGGACGGGGAGTACTCGTTTCTCCCCACAGATGCCCCTACTATCGCCCCTCTTCACATCAATTTCAAGGAGGCGTTTGCTATTTTTCTTGCTGCTAGGAGATGGGGTTCCCTGTGGGCTAATCACCATGTGGTTATCCGCTGTGATAATCAAGCTGCCGTTGCCATGATAAATAAGGGCACTACTGCCAACCCCACTGTCATGTGATGGCTCAGGCATCTGTTTTGGCTATCAGCTATCCATAAATTCCGTATATCTGCCGTGTATATACCTGGGGTTGACAACATTTGTGCGGACAGCATTTCGCGTATGCATTTGGCACCTTCCCTCTTGCGTTTTTACTCCTGCCTCCGTCAGGAGTTTCCCCCAGCTGCTATCCACAGCAAGCTCCTTGTAGACCACATGTCTCCTGCAACTGCTTCGTTTCTTATTTCTAGGTATGGCAGGGCAAGTGTACAGGGAGCTTGCTGAGGAAGTGGCGTTCTTTCGCAATCAGACATTTGCCTTCAACGCCAAGCGGACCTACAGTACCCATAGAGATTCCTACCTGAGGTTTTGTGCCTATGTGGGGATACCCCCAGTTCCAGCGCAGTCCTACAACCTCTGCTTGTATGCAGCTTTCCTAGCTAGGTCGTTAAAATCCTCCAGCATCAAACAATATTTGAACATTATTGGCATTCTTCACGAGGAATTTGGCATGGCCAATCCCCTCCTAGACAACTGGCATCTTGGTTCCCTTCTCACTGGTATCAAACGAGTGCATGGGTCGGCACCCCTACAGAAGCATCCTATTACGTTTGACATTTTACGAGGTATTCATTCTCACCTTAACCTTACCTACAGTGTGGATGCCTCCTTCTGGGCAATTTGTCTGGTTGCATTCCTGGGCATGTTCCGTAAGTCCCACCTAGTGATCACTGGGAAGAGTAGCTTCGACTCCGCTCAACAGTTTACGAAGTCAGATTTTCAGTTCTTCCCATGGGGGGTTGTCATTAGTGTGAGGTGGAGCAAGACCATTCAATTCCGAGAACGGGTAGTTTCCATCCCCCTTCCCAGGGTGCCGGGTTCCATCTTTTGCCCTGTGGCCGCCATATCCCATGCCTTTTCTTTCACAGTAGGGTCCCCAGCCCATTCCCAGGCCTTTCAATGGTTAGCCTCCTCCCTGCACCTCAGGGAATTCTCCTATGGCTTGTTTATGTCCAAACTTCGGGCCTGCCTGATTCTATGTGGGCTACCGGGGAAAGACTTTGGCTCCCATTCCTTCCGCCGAGGTGGGGCTTCCTTTGCCTTCTCTGTTGGGGTGCCCGTAGAATTGATCAAGGTTCTGGGTGATTGGAAGTCCAATGCAGTCTTGCTCTACCTCACAGTTCCTCTCCAAATAAGGATTCACACATCTACCCTTCTCTCACAACACATTCCCCTACTATAAGAACACACTCTACTTTGGCGAAACCACACTCTACTTTTATGAAATTGATTCCATAAAACAATAGTCAGGTTTCTTCTGCGAGGGAAAACCATTGTTGAACGAATGGCTCTGCGCATAAATGGACCGATGATTTTCCTCCATCATGGGGAGAACGGCAATGGGCTTCGGTGGGCAAGATTTTTTCACTTCGTGTCGCCAACACGAAGACCCAAGTTCAATTTGAAATCCACAGCCGCAAAGAAGAGTCATTGGCGAACATGGAAGCCATAACTGTTTGTATGATAAACATCGTTGTCCTTGACCTTATCTAGACAAAGTTGGCAAATTTGGCAAACACCGAAGTAAACAGAGAGGTACTTGTTGTTTTTATCAATTTTTCCCCATTACCTGTGGATGGAGTATACCGAGAGTGTAATGAAAAATGTGGAGCTAAATACTAATGAGTTTGTCTCCTCTGCTTGGCGTCACTAGATCATGAAGTTGAAGGGGTACCAAAAATATGATAAAAAGTGAGTGCACTGAAGGCACGCAAAAATGATTGGGCTTTTATTCAAGTAAATTGTCTGATTTTTCTACTGAATATCGCATTAGTTCATATGTTTCCTCGAATTCAGAATGAAACACTGAAACAAGAGTGTATTTGGGTTAGGATAAGGGGTGCTGTGATCTCCAAAAAGGGGGGTGCCAAAGCTGAGTTTTCATCGTGAAGGGAGGAAGTTTTGTCCATTTATCCTCCCAAAACAGCCACTGGAAAAACACTATGTAATGTGTTGTTTTGAACATATCTTCAAGAAATTGCATCAAGTTCTTTGTAGGAAATTTGCAAAGAGATTTCTAGGATTCTAAAATCTAGAGTAGATAGGAGCTGGAGCCATTACAGCTCTTTAGAAATGCAGATGTCACACTTAAAAATTATCCATGGCAACTGATGGCCTGAGCATATAAAATGATTTATGTGAGTTACGCAATTTAATTGGCTCTGTCCACACTGGTAGCAAAAAAGTTGAAGTCAATCCAGCTTCCAAAATCAGTTGCACAATCGCAGATGACTGGGGAATCTTCTTCTGTGAAACAAATTGTGCATGCCCAGATAACTAGCTGTGCGATGGCGCAACCAAATTCCCACTGGTGGAAACCCACCTTAAATGAACAGGTGTGGTCATTTGAGTTCTGGTCAGGGGGGAGCAAGTGACTCTCAAAAAACTCTTAAGAAAGTTCAATATTCATTAAGCCTTGCTGAAGATTCCTTCAATCTTCTGGCGGATCCAACATACAGTACAATGTTTAATTGAGTTGCTATCCTATGAGGAAGTAACACACATAAATAAATATTCTTGTTACCTGCATGTTGTTGCTACAGGCAAAGAATCCAATGATGTACTGCAAAGGTCCAAAGGGCATTCACATTTGATGAAATAGTCTTTTCCAGGTTTGTGTCCTTTTTGTCAAGACCATACTCCATTTGTAGATCAAATTTGGTTTATTCCCCCCACCTAGTCTCTCCAATGCTTTAAGTGAGATCTCTGCAAATCTCTGGATATTCTCCTTAATTTTCAGCGGTTTTTTGCTATATTTAACAGTTCATCCAAAAGCTTTCGTAATCAAGATTTAAATTTTCACACCAGGTTGTAGTCTGCTTGATGGTTATTTCTCTGGATCCTTCTTATCCTATCTAAAATCAGTTCTCCTAATTCATCTCTTCCCATAAATATTCCATAAATCAGTTCTCCTAATTCATCTCTTCCCATAAATATTCCATTTTCTGATGTAAGTTGTTCTGCATCAGGCCAAACATCTGCAAAAAAGTCTGCATTAGCAGCAGCAGCCATATCCATGTCAAATAACGAGCACTTTGTGAGGACAGCCAAGAAGTTATTAGTGGTGATCTCAAAAAGAAGTAAGCAGACATTCAAGAGAGTTGTTGTACTGTAACAAATTCGTTTTTGTTTTTTAATTTGTTTCAAGTGGGCTTGTCAGAATTTCTAGCTACTGAAAGCCAATCTAGGCCCTCTGTGCATGCTGCATCCAGGCATGGGACCCCTAGTTTAACATCCCTTCCAAGGGGCGACAAGGTGAGTTGTGAGGTCAGGCCTCTGAGGTCACCCATCGTGAGTCTGACTTCGCTCAACCAAGCTTAACTTCAGTCAACTGACAAAGACTGTATAAGCCACTCGGCCACTCACCCTGTAAGATATCTGTAGAGCTCATCCAGTTTATCATTTGAAGCAGATTTATCCAGTAAAATAACCTTGACACCTAAGAAAACTGAATAAGAATTGATTAAGCTTAGTTAATCTCATGGCATTTCAGTAGGGTATTTCATTGCTCTTTTTGTTGACAGTGTAAGAGACTGAAATATAGTAGTTGTAACCGCCATTTTGTATTATCCTCGTTTTGAGTTTTGAAAAAGAGACCGCCTCGTGCCAAAAACGTTGCAAGTTGTCAATAAAAATGGAGTTGTAGAAAGTTGATTTGAGTTGTGTTTTTGGAAAGAGAAAAGCGTTTTCGTTGAATTGTAGTGTTTATTCGTCTCAACTCCTCGATCCCGACAAAAGAACCCAAGTCGTGTGATATGTGATAGCTCCTGTTGTTCGTGAGTTCGTGTGGTGTTGGTGAATTGCACAAACAGACCAGTACAGGAGTATTGAGTATAACAAATGGTGGCCAAGTGTGTATTTTGTCAGAGAGGAGGAAAGAAGGAAGTTCAGAAGATGCTTTGATTATTTATTTGCACTGGAATAGACCTCGAATTAAACCGTTTTAAAGTGTCATTTTACTCGCTGAAAGTTTACCTGCAGATATCAATTCGTACTCGATCGAAAAGACCGTGAATTCAGCCGTTTACAGTCGTTTTACTTGATGAAATTTACGTGCAGATTCGTACCTATCGTACCAAAGTGATTGATTGCTTGTTACTCAAGACTGGAGACATTTGGTATCCTTTCACAGTGCAATATTATTGGTTTTTATTATGGTTTTATTTTGAGACTGGTGTTGTGAATTTGTTTGCTGAAATTGAATTATTTTCTGCTTGTTGAAATGTGTGCTTCAAGTTGATAATAGTGCTGTGTGTGCTGCAAGTTGATAATAGGTCTATTTGAACATATTTGCCTTCTTTTGTTCGCATTATCATTACAGGATTGCCAACAATTTCCTTTTTGATTATTCTTTTTCTGTGTTTGTTTGATAATGGCAGAACAGTTATTTGAGGAAATTCAGCCATTACTTTGCAGGTTGTCCAAGGAAAATTTATTGGATATTTGTGTAGCAACAAAAGCTGCACAGATTGAAACTATCCACAATAAAAGCTTTGGTAGAATTCTCAATGTTTTGAATAATTATTTAGAGGAGAGCCTTGATGATGAAGATTCTGGTGTTTTGTTGTTGAATAGTGTTGAGGAGGCTTGTGTCAAATTTCTTTCTTTACCTCTTCCTAGTGGGGGGTCCCAGGGGGATGAGGCTCATAGTGCTGAGGGGGGAAGTGGTTTATCATCTTCAGAGGAAAATGAAATGAAGAAACTGCAAGCTGAGATCAGTAAAATGAATGATAGATTGGCAATTTTAGGTCAAAAATCTGCTGCACAAAGTCTCCCAACCCCTGTCAACAGTTTTAATATGTTCAAAAGAGAGTTGAAAATTGCAGGGACAATTACTGACAATGCCAACAAGGATAAGTTATCATTCTGTGGGCTAATTAGACAAATAAATTCAGCAATAGCTAAGGGGTATACTGAGACAGAAATTATTGAAGCAGTAATCAGAGCCATAAATCCAGGAAATTTGCTCAGAGGATACTTGGAATCTATGCCATTATCAGATATTAATTTGCCAAAGTTAAGGAGGCTCCTCCGCAGCCATTATAAAGAAAAAAGTGGAAGTGAATTATTCCAAGATCTCATGAATGCAGCCCAACAACCCAAAGAGGACACCCAAGCCTTCTTGATGCGATTGCTGACCATAAGACAGAAAGTTTTATTTGTAGCTCAAGAATCTGATTCCAAACTCAAAGCCAACACAGAGCTGGTTCAGTCTGTTTTTCTCCAGACACTGGAAAGTGGAATACAGAGTGAAAACATACGCTCACGTCTGAGACCAGTGTTTGAGAAAAATGATGTTTCAGATGAAGAAATAATTCATCAACTCAGCACTGCAGTATCAGGTGAGGAGGACCGCCAAAAGAGATTAAACCAGGCAGGTATGTCTAAGCATGCACGGATCTCAAAGATGCAGATTGAAGATGATGATGGAACAGGCGCAGAGAAGGATTTCCTATAAAGGAAGAGCAAAAACAACAAAAGGACACTGAGCAAATCATTTCAGCAATCCAATCATTGCAAACAGATACGGCTTGTCTTAAGGAGAGAGTAGAAAGACAACCTCAAACAGAGGGTCAAAAAGAAGAGAAAGCTAAGGGTAGGCCCTATGGTTGTCAGTCTTGTAGGAACAAAGGTGATGGCAAACACTGCAATCACTGTTTCAAGTGTGGCTCGACGGAGCACATTGCCATTGGATGCAAGGGCAAACAAGTTGCAGGTGGAAAGTCATCATCATCATCGGAAAACTGGAGACAGCCACAACTGGGGGGCAAGTAGTGGCTGAGGGAACAAAGCCCCAACAATGTTATAACTGTTTAAAGGAATTGTGTGAAAATGAAACTTTGAAGTGCGCACAGTGTAAATGTACCAAATACTGCTCCAAACAATGCCAAATAAAACATTGGAACTCTCATAAGCCACTATGTTATGCGATTAAGGAAGCAGAAATACATTTTGATAAGTATTATACACCAAAAACAATGCATAATAGCCATTTGACCCCAAAAAACTACAAAAAGATTGTAGATGTGGTTGGCAAAAGGTGTATTATACCTTGCAAAATTGATGAAATTTGCTGCTCAGCTTTATGGGATACAGGAGCACAGGTTTCCATGGTTTCAAGAGACTGGCTCAATTTGAATATGCCAAAGCATGCAGTAAAGAAATTGGACAATATTTTAGGAGTAAACCTCAATTTAACAGCAGCCAATGGCACCACCATTCCCTACCAAGAATTTGTTGAACTGACAGTGAAGTTAAGAGAAAGTAACAATTTGGAAATAGGCGTTCCATTCCTTGTCACACAAGAGAAGTTAGAGGTACCAATCCTAGGATATAATGTCATTGAGGAATTTTTCAAATTGTCATCAGCCTCAGGAGATAAAAATGAAGTGATGAAAATATTATTTCCAAATTTAAAGTCTGATGAAACGAAGCTCCTTATTAATCTTTTCAGTGGAGAACAAAGCCAAGATATGCATTTTGGGACAGTAAAGGTGAAAAAGAGAGACTGCACAGTCCCCAAAGGACAATCCATACATATTAATTGCAGAGCCAATTACTTTTCAATGGAAAGTAAGACACCTGTATTATTTGAGCCCATTGAAAATAGCAATCTACCTGAATCACTACAGATCAGTGAGAATTTGATTGTTATAAACAGAGGAAAATCACTGTTATAAACAAAGTTCAAGTGACAAATAACTCTGCACATGACATAATCATACCAAAGCATACAGAAATAGGTCAGCTACAATTAGTGAAGTCAGTTACACCCATAGAGGTTACTGCTAAGAAACAGGAGACAAAGTCAGAAATGAAAGGTGCTGCAATGGGCATACCGTCTGATACAAGATTAGCAGCGGATACCAACAGTAACAAGGCACTGTTCACCCTTGGTGATAATTTGTCACGCAAACAAAGAGATTGTGTGGTAAAAATGCTATCAGAAGAAGAAGAGTCATTTTCAAAAGGAGATTCAGACATATGATGTGCCCAGGATTTACAAATGGAATTGAAACTGCATGACCCGGCACCTGTGCAGCATACATATCGTTCCATTCCACGCCATTTATATGAAGAAGTTAAAGCTTACATAGAAGACTTATTGAATAGAGGCTTTATTACACAGCCAAGCTCACCATACTCTTCAAGTGTAGTTTGCGTACGTAAGAAGGACAACTCATTACGCCTTTGTATCGACCACAGGCAGCTAAACACCAAGACAGTACCTGATAGGCACCCATTGCCACGTGTTCAAGAAACACTTGAAAGCTTAGGGGGAAACAGTTGGTTTACTGTCCTTGACCAGGGGAAGGCGTACCACCAGGGTTTTCTCCACCCAAACTCTCGTCATCTCACGGCCTTCGTGACACCATGGGGCCTATGGGAATGGGTCAGAATCCCGTTTGGCTTGACTACAGCACCTAGCGTATTCCAAAGGTTCATGGAAGGATGCCTAAAGGATTTAAGAGACAAATGCTGTATTCCATATCTTGATGACATCATCGTCTATAGCGCTACATTCGAAGACCATGTGGAACATGTCAGACAGGTATTGCAAGCACTCCGTTCAAAGGGCATCAAGTTGAAGCCAAAGAAGTGTGAACTGTTCCGGAATGAAGTCAGCTATTTAGGCAGACTTGTTTCATCCAAAGGCCATTGCATGGATCCAAAGAATATTAAAGCAATTGACGCTCTCAGAAGTACAAAACCAAAGAACATTGGTGGAGTTCGAAAGCTATTAGGCTTCCTTGGATATTACAGAAGGTACATCAAGGATTTTGCGCGGATAGCAAAGCCAATAAGTGATCTACTGACTACCACCGTACCACAACAAAGTCAGCAAGAATTAGGGAAAAAGAAATCATCCAGTAAAGGGCAAGTGACGTCAAGTTACCCAGTTTTGTGGACAGAAAGACAAACAACAGCCTTGAACGTACTGATTGATTTTCTTGTTAAACAGCCAATTATGAGTTTTCCAGACCATAGATTACCATATATAGTGCACACTGATGCATCAGCAGATGGCCTAGGTGCTGTGTTGTACCAGCAACAAGGGAAAGACTTGAAAGTTATTGCCTATGCTTCACGAACACTATCAAAAGCTGAAAAGAACTACCATTATCATGCAGGAAAACTTGAACTTCTTGCTTTAAAATGGGCAGTTACAGAACAATTTAGGGATTTTCTGTATTACTCACCTACGTTTACAGTGTTTACAGATAATAACCCGCTCACTTATATCAACACAACAGCAAAACTCAATGCAACTGCTCATCATTGGGTATCAGAACTTGCAGATTTCCATTTTTCTATACGTTACCGTCCAGGAAAAGTGAATACAGATGAAGACTTTCTCTCACGTATGCCAGATGATATTGCATGTTTAGTGGATCAATACACTGAAGAAACATCCGAAAATGTTCTCAAAGCAGCAATAAATGCCGTTTTGCAGCAACAATCAGATGGATCAGTCTGGATTGCCTCACTGACAGATGACCCTGAATGTATTTCTGTTGATGTACAAAGTATGGACCATCTCAAGTTGAAATCTATTTCAAACAAAGAGCTGAAAGAAGCACAAGAAAGGGATCCACCAATAGCAAGAATCCAACGATACTTATCCTAAGGGCGGCAGCTAACAAAGCATGACAGAGATGATGAAAGTACAGAGATAAAAGCATTGATGAGAGAATGGAACCTTCTTTTATTAGGTGAGGATGGGATACTGAGAAGGAAATGTGGAAATAACCTGCAGATAGTGCTACCTCAGAAGTATCATGCGCAAGTGTTCAAGCATCTACACTATGACTTAGGACACCTCGGACCAGAAAGAGTAACCCATTTGGCTAGACAACGTTTCTTCTGGCCAAAGATGCAGAGGGACATTGAGCACTATGTTACAAATGTTTGCAGATGTATTCAACAGAAAAAGCCAACGTTACCAGTAAGAGAACCGTTAAACAGCATAACAACATCAGCACCATTCAAATTGATTTCCGTAGATTTTGTGCACTTAGAAAGATCTTCAGGATGGTTTGAATACTTGCTCGTGATCATGGATCACTTTACAAGATATGCTCAAGTTTATCCTACAAGAAATAAGTCTGCTAAGACAGCAGCTGAAAAGATCTTTAACGATTTCATCCTTAGATTCGGATTCCCGCACAGACTGCACCACGATCAAGGAGGTGAATTCGAAAACAAGATATTTTACCATCTCCAACAACTTTGTGGCATCACAAGATCCAGAACAACGCCTTACCATCCACAGGGCAATGGGCAAGTCGAAAGATTTAACCGTACGTTACTAGGGATGCTAAGAACACTGCCCGAGAATCACAAATCCCATTGGAAAGATCACGTCAACAAGATGGTCTATGCATACAATGTGACCAAGCATGATTCTACTGGTTACTCACCACATTTTCTGCTGTTTGGACGTGAACCAGTCTTACCAATTGACTACCTTTTCCAAGAGAGACAAAGAATTGTGACGTCATATAGTAAATATGTCCAAGATTGGAAAGATGCAATGAAGCAAGCGTATCTAGTTGCGAAAGAAAAGAGCACTAAAGCTTGTGCTCAAGGCAAGCATCAAGCCGATGAAGGAGCTAGAAGTTCTGTACTGAAAGCAGGGGATCAAGTTCTAATAAGGAACATGTCACCGCATGTAGGTCCTGGCAAGCTACGGGCATACTGGGAACAAGATATTTACGAGGTAGTGAAACGCCAAAACGAAGACAGCCCAGTTTATACGATCAAGCCAAGGGATAAAGTAGGTCGACTGAGAACAGTCCATCGTAACCTTCTGTTACCTTGCCCAGACCTGCAACCTGATAAGGAACAGTATCGAAAACCTGCCTACACAGAGAGGAAAGATAACAATCAGAAGAAACAGAAGGAACAAGACATAGAAGAAATCTTTCGACATCAAGAGGATCTGCTATCAGAGAGTGAGGATGAATTTCCTACAATAGAGTTAGAGCCAAATGATCATTTAAGATTTGTACAAGATCAAATTCGAGAAACAGAAAATCGTACAGAGCATCATAACCAGACCTTGGAGCAAGAACCACACAGAGAGCCGTTAATCCAAACACAAGCTGAAGAACCGGAAACAGAAGATGAAACAGAACAAGTGAACATGGAAGAAGAAGTCTTACCAGAAGACAATAACGGTGGAGATGAGAGCCCACCACAAAGAAGAGATTATCCAAAGAGAGACAGGAGACCGAGACCAGTGTTCAACTACAGTAGGCTTGGAGAACCGGGCTACTATGTAAATCAAGTGCAAAGCTCATTATATCCACAGTGCATTCCAGTTTTCAACCCATATGGATTCAACGTAGGACAATGGATATACCAGCCACAGGCACCAGCATACTGAAATGAACTCATAGAAAGAGAGATTATGGACACGATAGGTTAGGTCAGCGTCTGAGCCTTAAAACCCTTAACCCTATCACTATGGATATCGTTTTATCATTTTCTTTTGTGATCATTTCACAGAAATGAAGTTTTATTTGTGAGTTGTGATTGTTTGCGAATGAGCTTGAATGGTCAAGCTGAATAAAGTTCAAGTTGTTTATGTGAGGAGTTTTGTGATTGATATGGTTTGAATAGTGGTTGTGTCGAACCTGTGATGTGTGAGTTGTTTGATTAATTGTTGGAGCCCATGGCTTAACACGTGATACATTGCCAAAGATGTTGGAACAATACCAGGGCACTGTTTTGATGTTCACACAGATCTGAAGTTGTCAGAACAATGTTAAAGAACAGTACAAACAGTTTGGAAACTGACGTTATCAGACTTTTTCTAGAGGGGAAGAGTGTAAGAGACTGAAACATAGTAGTTGTAACCGCCATTTTGTATTATCCTCGTTTTGAGTTTTGAAAAAGAGACCGCCTCGTGCCAAAAACGTTGCAAGTTGTCAATGAAAATTGAGTTGTAGAAAGTTGATTTGAGTTGTGTTTTTGGAAAGAGAAAAGCGTTTTTGTTGAATTATAGTGTTTATTCGTCTCAACTCCTCGATCCCGACAAAAGAACCCAAGTCGTGTGATATGTGATAGCTCCTGTTGTTCATGAGTTCGTGTGGTGTTGGTGAATTGCACAAACATACCAGTACAGGAGTATTGAGTATAACAACAGTTGGTATGTTTGTAGGTTTCCAGGTTTCCTAACTCTGATCACGTGACAACAGCAATGCCATATTTGGAGAGTGGTCAACAAAAACATTCTTAAAACTGCCATAGATTTTGTCTCACTTGCCGATTGATCTCAAATATGCACCATTTGATTGCATTTGACAAGTAGCTTCATTTGGTATATACATATATATTTCACATTTGCTGACATCAGCAGAATTTAATATCTATGTCATTGCAATGAACGAAATTATAATATGAAAAATTGTTGTACTTTTTGCTTCAAATTATTTATTTTGAGTCACTGAATACATGTAGTATTTCACCGAATCAGCAATGAGCTTGACAGCTTGCTACAAAGGCAGTCTAAATTGTCAATAGAATCAGTATAGTGAAGTGGAACACATTTTACAAGTAAAAAATAGGTATTTGAGGCAAAGGGATGAGAGAAAGCAACCAAGATAGCTGTTTCCGAAGAAACACATCATTTCCATGTAATTCATGCTGTTAAATACATTCCAAAGGGCTATTCCTTGTTGTTGTTATGTGATCTATCATGTTATGTGATCTATCATAGCTATCAATAGAAACGACAATAAATATAAAGCTCAACGAGAATGCACGACTTATTTAGGCCATCCTTAAAAGTTCTAGTCTTCTCACGAAAGTCCCGTATGTCAACATCATAACGAGGCACAACAACAACAACAACCATAACATCCTCCCTTCTCTAGTAAAAACAACAACTCAAGCATTAAACGTTTTATTGTTCAGGTTCATATCTTTGTGGAGGCTTTATCAATCGGCCATAACGACTTCTGTAGTGAACTGGTTTCGATTCCTCTGGAGGGGGTCTGGGAACAAGAGGTGCACTTGTGTCATTGCTTTCTTTCACGTTCGGTGCTTCATCACTCGAAATCTCTACATCACTGCCTGGGGCTTGGGAATCCTTATTGAAGGTTTCTTTCGTCTTCAAAATATCTCTACGATTGCGTCTATAAACCTTTCCTGTCTCTGCTTCAACTTTGTTCGATCTTGGTTCTTGCAGTTTGCCAACAACGGTACCTTTCTTATCCCAGAATTTCCTTGGATAGGTCTTTTGTCTCAAACGAACAGTGTCACCGACATTTAACTCTGGTAAATTTTTACATTGCTGGTTATAATATCTCTTGGTATACTTGACTTTCTGAGTATCTGCTGAATAAGTTGTCGCTTTGATTGCTGGCAAAGTTGTACGTATATCCCTTCCCATAAGTTTTGCTGCAGGGGATACTGAGTCATTTGAAATTGGGGTAGTACGTAAGGCTAGTAATGCAAGATAAGGATCTTCTTTGTTTGCAAGTGCTTTCCTAAGTACTCTCTTCACCGTTTGAATATTTCTTTCAGCCATCCCGTTTGATTTTGGATGATAAGGACTTGATGTAGTCAGCTTAAAGTCCCATTCTCTTTGGAATTTCTTGAACTCGGCTGTGTCAAAAGGGTTATCGCTAATGACAGTTTTTGGAATACCGTGTCGAGCGAATATAGACTTCATGTACTTTATAATTGTAGGACTTGAAGTATCGGGCAGCAAGCATATTTCAATGTACTTTGAATAATAGTCTACAATCAACATGTACTTCTTGCTCTTTAATGTGAATAGATCTAACCCGACTTTCATCCATGGTGACGATGGGATATCATGTTGAATAAGCTCTTCCTTCTGTTGATAATTTCGATGTTCAAGACAGGTTGCACATGACGATACGAGCTCTTCAATTTCAGATGACATTCCAGGCAAGTATAAGGCTGTTCTTGCTCTTAGTCTGCATTTTTCAACTCCTTGATGACCTTGATGAATTAACTTCTTCATCTCTTTTCGCATGCTTGTTGGTCCAATTATTAGACCTGATTTCAGTACGAGGCCTCTAGCTAGTGTGATTTCATCACGAAAATTGTAATATGGTTTGACCTCAGGTACAACACTACCTTTGTGTCTTGGCCAGCCATTTCTTACATACTCAGATAAGAGTTGGAGAGTTTCATCCTTCTCTGTTTCTTCTGTAAACTGGTTCAATCTTTCCTGACTGATTGGCAAGTCTGAGATAACAGCATGAATCACATAGTCCATCTCAGAATCTAGAATCTCTTGCTTTGGTACTTCCTTTAAGTAATTTCTACTGAGTGCATCAGCAACAATCATTTCTTTTCCTGGTTTGTATTCTAAAGTAAAATCATATCGTTGAAGTCTCAGCATAAATCTTTGAATTCTTGGAGGAGCTCTGAAGATAGGCTTTCCGAAAATTGACTTTAGTGGCTGATGGTCATTCTCCACAAATTGTCGGCCATAAACAAATTGGTGAAACTTTTCACATCCAAATACAATACTGAGTGTCTCCTTTTCAATTTGGCAATAATTTTGTTCAGTTTGGGTCATAGCTCTACTTGCAAAGGCAACTGGAAGCCAATTATTGCCGTGTTTCTGCTGGAGAGATGCTCCTAATCCTGATTTACTTGCATCTGTGCTGATCTTGGTTTCCAATTTTGGATCATAATATTTCAAGACTGAATTGCTTGTAACTATTGACTTCAACTTGTTAAATGCTCTCTCATGAACTTTATCAAAATACCACTGGCTATCTTTCTCTAACAGTTCTCTCAATGGGGTTGTGATATCTGATAAATTGGGAACAAACTTTCCCAAATAATTAACCATTCCTAGAAATGTTCGCAGCTCTTGTTTACTTTGCGGAAATTGCATATCTGTTATTGCTTTCGTCTTCCTAGGATCTGGCTTTACTCCCTCTGATGTGAGTGTATGTCCTAAGTATGTAACTTCAGACACATTAAAGATGCACTTATCTTTATTCAACTTTAGTCCATAATCACGAATACGACGTAGGACATTTCTTAGGCGATTATCATGTTCTGTCTTTGTCTTCCCCATACGATGATATCATCTTGTGCATTCTGCACTCCTTCAATACCTTCTAAAATTTCTGCAACATCAGCTTGAAATACCTCAGACGCATGGAGGACTCCAAATGGAAGTCTCTTGAATTTATAGCGTCCAAACGGAGAGTTAAAAGTGAGCAGCTTTGAGCTATCCTCGTCTACTTGTATTTGCCAATAGCCAGACGATGCATCGAGTTTGCTAAAAACTGTAGCTCCGGCCATACGAGATAGGATGTCTTCAGCAGTAGGAATGTGATGATAATGTCTTTTGATAGCCTTGTTCAGATCTTTGGGGTCCAGACATACTCTTAATTTACCATTTGGCTTCTGTACAACAACAAGGGAATTTACCCATTCAGTAGGCTCAAATACTCTTTCAATAATATCTAATTTCTCCATACGATCAAGCTCTGCGTTCAGTTTTTGATGCAGTGCAACTGGTACTCGTCTTGGTGGATGCACGGCGGGCTTTACTTCTGGATTAACATGAATATGATGTATCTTTGGAAGAGTTCCAATTTCTCCAAAACAGTCTGAAAATTCCTGCATGATATCAGGATTGTCTTTGTTGACTAACATTATGCGTTTCACAAGATTGAGTTTTTCACAAGTATCCAAACCAAGTATTGCCATTGAATCTGTTTCCGCAACAATAAACATTATTGGAACCATCTTTCCTTTATGAAGCACTATCAAGATACATTTTCCAAGAACAGGTATTTTAGTGCTATTATAGGCTGTTAATTTGATCTTGGTATCTTTTAATTTAGGCTTTTTTGCTAACTTCACATACTCAGATTTTGGCAAAATATTTACTTGTGCCCCTGTATCCAACTTATAGAGCACATTACTTCCATTTGTAGATAAAGAAATTGACCAGTCTGATGTAGTTGAGATTCCTCCTATTACATAATCTTCTGAACTTTCTTGCTTCTGTTCTGCATTTTTGTCAGATCCAAGTGAGGCATCAAATTCTGCTCCTACAGCACCAACAAAGAATTCATCCTCATCTGATGTTTCTGCATTTACTTCTCTCACTTTCCTTGTTTTCTTCATATTACAGCATTTTGCAAAATGATTAAGCTTTGAACAATTAGTACACTTTTTGTTGTAAGCAGGACAGTTTCCTCTTGCATGTTTACCACCACAAAATTTACAGTTTGCTATCATGTTTTCAGATTTATTTGAATTTCTTCTCTTTGGAGAGGTCGCCCTTTTCCTTGTTGTTTTAGCTACATAATCAACAGTGTTTGTTTCTCGTTGCATTTCCGATAAATGGCGCTTTGTTTCCTGTGATGCTTGACCATATTCAATTGCTTTCTCAAGAGTAAGATTGGGTTCTCTCAAGAGACGCTCACGCAGGCGGTTGTCTGCTAGACCACAAATTGCAATATCCTTTATCAAACTGTCCCTCAGGGTTTCAAATTCACACTCTGCACTTCTTTTCTTTATTTCCGTGATAAATTCATCGAAAGTTTGTCCATCGCTTTGTTTACAAGTGAAAAACCTATGTCTGAGAAATGTAATATTTGCCCTTGGGTTACAATATTCTTGAAATTTTTCCAGTACAACATCAAAATCGAATTTGTCACCTTCCTCTGTGAAAGTAAAAGTGTTATAAATCTCCCTTCCTTTCCTTCCGATACAGGTAAGTAGAATCGAAGTTTTTACTTTGTCGTCTTTCTCATCACTTTCGGTTGCCGTCAGATACAGCTCAAGCTCCTGACGCCATATCTTCCATTGCTCAGCTACATTTCCATCGAAGATCAATGAAGATGGAGGCTCCAATTTATCCATTATGCGGCCTAAATATCTTTGAGCAATAACAAAAACACCTGACACCACGTTATGTGATCTATCATGTTATGTGATCTATCATAGCTATCAATAGAAACGACAATAAATATAAAGCTCAACGAGAATGCACGACTTATTTAGGCCATCCTTAAAAGTTCTAGTCTTCTCACGAAAGTCCCGTATGTCAACATCATAACGAGGCACAACAACAACAACAACCATAACACTGTACGTTGCGAAACAACAAAAATTAAGACAGCTGAACCGAAGTTAACTCTTCAGATCAAAGGACCAGTCACAGATCTTCAAAACTAAATACTTAGAAAGGTAGAAATAATGCACTTTTGGCCAAGCGAATATGACTACGATGCAGATGATGAATGGAGCAAGGATGAAAAGAAAGAAAGTGCAAATGGTATTTTTTCAATGGGCATGATGCAGGATATGATGCTGATGATGAACTCTAAGTCGGTGAGCAACAGTTTACTTCTATTTCATTTTCTATTTTATAACAAAATACAATTAGAGATGATGTTGTTGAAACAGTCCACATTCATTTGCTCCATAAGAAGGCTCCATTTGATAACCTGGTTTAGGTCACGCTGGTTTTAGCTTGCCAATGTGAATGGGACATAAGAAGATGATACAGACAACGGAGTGGTTTCACGCAGGTTTGGGATGTGTTGCAGAGGAAGAAATTCTGTATCAATTCATGTAGATAACAGATTTCTACCATTTTTTCCGGTGCAGTTGACCTGGTGATTAAACCTCTATTGTTTCGAAGGGTTCTTATGAACTTCTTTGTGATGTCAAATGAAAATGATTTCAAACATCTAAGTCTCCATAAAGAATGGATCCATAACGACTAGACAACCAAATATGACAAAAAAGGCAGAGCAGCTGTACTGGGTATTACATTGCCAAAAACGTCTTTGCCAGAGTTCCTTTATCCAGTTAATACAAAATAACAGATATAACGTGGTATTTGAATCAGCGATCATTTACCTTGATGATGGTGTTTTTTCTGTGTCATAGCTTGCTTTTTGAAGCTTCCAGGTCATTTTGCAGTCAAGCATCATGGAAGAAGGGAGCATTATGTATTTGATTGCAAATACATTCATACATGTTTAAATACAAAACTTTTTCTGGTAAATTATTGATTTTTCAGTATCCACAAGGAGTAGGTATCATTTGATGTGTGTTTTGTTTTTGTGTCGCTTTTTTATATGATGTCACCTTTTTCAGAAAAGGACAACTTGGGGTTGATTTCAAATTTCTTCATTGAACAAAAGTATTTTCATAACAAGCTTCAAAAAGCTGATACCTTCTATCCCGCCTTTTTGATACCATTGATCTCCATTTTGCAAAACTTACAAACGGTAAGGTTTTGCAATAAGATTGATCTCAGTTCTCCAATATCCTTGATATCCGTTTTTTGATGTGCTTCAGATTTTTTATATCTTCTGACTGGTTATGGGACTCTTAAGAAACTGTGTCATCAGATGCTGATGATTTTGAGAAACTTTTTTATGAAAAGTATGTGATGAAAAATACTTGTTGCATCACAAAAGAAACTCGAGAGGGCTTTTATCAGTTCCTTATTGATGATCGCTGACTTCCCTTGCACAAGAGAAGCACTTTAAATATCCTGTACAAATGCAGTTTCTGGTTTTAAGCCTCAAGCCAAACATTTATTTTACCTCATTGACTCCTTAGCTAGCATTGACCCGTAATTTCTCAATCATTTAGTTAGTCATGCTACTTTTGAGAATACTTTACACTCCTAAATTTGCAGATGCATTTAAAAGGCAAATGTGTGCTCGACTACAGCAAGTAGCAGTATTTGTTGGTTGATGAAGGAGGAGAAAGTGTAATTAGCCCAAAAGAGAAGCGGCCAAAGGCAAATATCACCGTGAACCCAACGCTGCTTGAAGATTTAAATGTGTGCATTGAAATCATTCGGGAAGCTAAAGCTGACCAAATGTTGCACGTCGAAATGCATATCGAACATCAGTGAGAAAACGATAAGAGCCAGTCAATCCTTCTTCTGGGAGAAGAGTGAAAAGGAGCAAAGGCAGTATATCATTGACCAACTGAGATCTTTGGATCGCTATCTTCAGCCAACCATGAGATTTTGGCTTGATGATATAATCGTCTGCCGCACTGCAAGGTGCTGTGTTCATGGCGTTTCAAGAACAAGGTAATATTCAGAAGTCGTAATCTTTCATATCCTGTACAAATTTGCGGAGGTTTTGCAACAAATTAGGTCTTTCCATGTCACTGATCAAACAATCTCACACTTAATGACTCTCTGTCTTTTCTCATGTGAATAGTAAAGGTGTTTATAAAATGCAGACCAAAGTGCATGTGAATAGTGTGTGGGTGTTTATAAAATGCAGACCAAAGACCAAAGATAGAAAATGAAGACAAAGATGCATACAACAATAAGTCAATACAGAGTAGATTTTCAACATCCAGTGCAAATAGACCTTTCTGTGGCAAGTTGTTTGATGAACAAATGCAAATCAAGCAAATTCAGTGCTTAAATTTTTTGTCTTCGTTTTGCAGAATGACCCCCTCAATCTGCAAAATCAAGACAGACTTCAAAGTTCTACGAAAGTATTTAATCTCAACCCAGATGGTAAACAGTTCTTTTGTTTCCTCTGACGAGAACCTCTATGCCCACAAGATATTTTGCTTAATTGTAAAGGCGGGTTTCCACTTGTGCAAATGTGGTCGCACAACCTGTGTGATCAATCGAACGCAGTAGCTCACTGCCAACTGATGGCCTGAGCATATAAAGTAATTTATGTGAATTAAGCAATTTAATTGGCTCTGTCCGCACTGGTAGTAAAAAAGTTGAAGTCAATCCAGCTTTCAAAATCAGTTGCTCAATCGCAGATGACTGGGAAATCATCTTCTGTGAAACAAATTGTGCATGCCCAGATAACCAATTGTGCAATCTCGCAACCAAATTCCCACCATTTGAAACCCACCTTAAGTGAACAGGTATTGTCATTTGAGTTCTGGTCAGGGGGGAGCAAGTGACTCTCAAAAAACTCTTAAGAAAGTTCAATATTTATTAAGCCTTGCTGAAGATTCCCTCAATCTTCTGGCGGATCCAACATACAGTACAATGTTTAATTGAGCTGCTATGCTATAAGGAAGTAACACACATAAATAAATATTGTCGGTACCTGCATGTTGTTGCTACAGGCAAAGAATCCAATGATGTACTGCAAAAGTCCAAAGGGCATTCTATCACATTTGATGATATAGTCTTTTTCCAGATTTTTGTCCTTTTTGTCAAGACCAGACTCCATTTGTAGATCAAATTTGGTTTATTCTCCCCACTTAGTCTCTCCAATACTTTAAGTGAGATCCTCCTTATCCTATCTAAAATCAATTCTCCCAATTCATCTCTTCCCATAAGAATTCCATTTTATTATGTAAGTTCTTCTGCATCAGGCCCAACATCTGCAAACAAGTCTGCATTAGCAGCAGCGGTCATATCCATGTCCAATCATGAGCACTTTGTGAGGACAGCGAAAAAGTTATTAGTGGTGATCTCAAAAAGAAGTAAGCAGACATTTGAGAGAGTTGTTGTACTTTAACAAATTCGTTTTTGTGTTTTAATTTGTCTCAAGTGGGCTGGGTCAGAATTTCTAGCTACTGAAAGCTACTTTAGGCCCTCTGTGCATGCTGCATCCAGGCATGGGACCCCTAGTTTAACTTCCCTTCCAAGGGACAACAAGGTGAGTTGTGAGTGTTTGGAAAACTAAGACCCCAAAAACGAAGACCTAAGACCTCAAAAACGAAGACCTCGAAAACGTTACCTCAAAAACTAAGATCTCAAAATCTAAGACCCCAAAATAGTTTAAGACAATCGGTTCCATGAGCCGCTCTAATGGCCTCTAATGGGTTCCATGTACTTTTTCGTACTCCTGGCCCAAGGGTATAATTTTCGGAAATTTTTGTCAAGAAAAGGTCAGAATTTGCTAATTCATGTCTAGAAACATGCAATTTTAGCGATATTGATCGTGAAGAAAATTTTAGTTGAGAAATTGCAATCGCCAACTCATTGCTACTTAGTCTATTCAAAAGTACCATCGTGTACCAAAAGCACCAAAAGGCCTATCTATGTCAGAACTAGGCATATCTATACAACTCAACGGAACAGTTTGTTTCACAAACGACTGAATTTTGACTTGGAAGGTTTCATTGACTGGAGACTAGAAAATTAACTGTTCTTTCACATTTGCGCAAATCCAAACATTCCACGAATCGGATCAAACTATCGTTCGATTCAGATTTTTCTTTTAGAATACCTAAAAGGAATTTTAAGGTGAGAATTCGATACCCAATTCCAGACATACTTGATGTTTTATACACTTGCCTCACTATTCAGTACAGATCCACAAAACTATTGTTGTTTACCATGAATCTGTACATTATCAGAGTCCAGAATTTTAAATTGAAACCTGAACCCAATTCCTGAACTCAACAATCACATAATACCCCCATGAATCATTTCAAGTGACCGGGGTGGTGACTAGGGGTTTATCTTCATATTTTAAAGATATTCTGTCATCTCTGTCATTAAAAATTCTGTCATCCCTGTCCCCAGTAAAAGGATTTGAAAAATATTTCTTCTCGATAAACTGACCCGAAGACATATATATCAAAATTAAAAAGTTTGCTCCCAGCTACAGTCCTTTCGGTGTATCGGTGTATCTTTGAAAAACCTCTGAGATCCTTAAAGTATGATCGGAATCATTTTTGAGGTCTTCGTTTTTGAGATCTTAGTGTTCGTGATTTTTGTTCTGGAGAAACTTAGTTTTTGATTTCATCTTCTGTTCACACTGCCTCTGTTTATGCTGCCCATTCACATTGCTCCATCTTAGTTGCTAAAAACTACACCAGCGCGTTTTCCAAAATGAGAATATGCACATTTTGGAAGGCATCCTTGGAAACGGCCGCTCTTACACGTGCTGGTATAAGAAATTAGTGATAAGATGGCAAAAATTCTAAGAAACTATAGTTTTTGAGGCCTCCTTTTTCGAGGTCTTAGGTCTTCGTTTTCGGGGTCTTAGTTTTCCAAACACCCTGAGGTCAGGCCTCTGAGGTCACCCATTGTGAGTCTGACCTCACTCAACCAAGCTTAACTTCAGTCAGCTGACTAAGACTGTATAAGCCACTCGGCCACTCACCCTGTAAGATATCTGTAGAGTTTATCCAGTTTATCATTTAAAACAGATTTATCCAGTAAAATCAACTTGACAACAAAGAAAATTGAATAAGAATTGATTAAGCCTAGTTAATCTCATGACATTTCTGCTGGGTATTTCAGTGCTCTTTTTGTTGACAGTTGGTATGTTTGTAGGTTTCCAGGTTTCCTAACTCTGATCACCTGACAACAGCAATACCATAATTGGAGAGTAGTCAACAAAAAAAATTCTTAAAACTTCCATAGATTTTGTCTCATTTGCCGATTGATCTCAAATATGCACCATTTGATTGCATTTGACAAGTAGCTTCATTTGGTGTATACATATATACAGGGTGTCCCAGAAAATTTGTGCCCCGTTTGCCTGAAGATTGCGACAAAGCGGCAAAAGGTCCTCACCATACTTTTACTTGATGTTGCTCTTCAGATGTTCAATTAAAGTTTGCTACCATCCCCGTAAAAATCTGTTGAGAAATGATGGAGCTATGACGTTCAGAAGGCCAAATTTACCTGATGACTGAAACCAGCGGTCGGCCATTTTGTTTTACTATTTTGCAACGGTAAACAGCTTCATGGATGAGCTGAAACAGTAGCCTCCAATTTCATAGCTCTCGCGAAAGTTTCAGTTATCTTCAGAGAGTTCAGCTATTTCTTACCCCACGAACCTTGATTGAATGTCAAAACGAAGACAAGGATCCCAAGATAATAAACAACCAAACGGTAATGAAAAACATATAGTCACGTTTTGTTTGCAGGTGTGAGGAGTGTCTGAACCAATTATTTAGTTTATTGATCAGTTCAAAATCTTTTGCCCCTCTTATTGTCTTCGGTAGTAAATCAACAATTGCTTGTAACAAATTAAGGAAGAAATCTATGTAAGGAAGGCGGCAAATTTAATTTTAAATATATTTTTGTCGAAACCTTTGGTGTTTTACTACTTTGGGAATTCATATCTTCATTTTTGCATTCCAGCAAAGATCGTGGGGTACACAATAGTTGAACTCTCTGATGATTATTGGAATTTTCATGAGAGCTATGACATTAGAGGCTGCTATTTCAGTTCATCCATGAAGCTGTTTATCGTTGCAAAATAGTAAGATAAAATGGCCGACCGCTGGTTTCAGTCATCAGGTAAATTTGGCCTTCTGAACGTCATAGCTCCATCATTTCTCAACAGATTTTTACGGGGATGGTGGCAAACCTTAATTGAACATCTGAAGACCAACATCATGGAAAAGGTTAGTGAGAATCTTTAGTTGTTTTGTCGCAATCTTCAGGCAAACGGGGCACAATTTTTCTGGGACACCCTGTATTTCACGTTTGCTGGCATCAGCAGGATTTGATGTCTATGTCATTGCAATGAATGAAATTATAATATGAAAAATTGTTGTACTTTTTGCTTCAAATTATTTATTTTGAGTCACCGAATACATGTAGCATTTCACCGAATCAGCAATGAGCTTGACAGCTTGCTACGAAGGCAGTCTAAATTGTCAATAGAATCAGTATAGTGAAGTGCAACACATTTTACAAGTAAAAAATAGGTATTTGAGGCAAAGGGATGAGAGAAAGCAACCAAGATAGCTGTTTCCGAAGAAACACATCATTTCCATGTAATTCATGCTGTTAAATACATTCCAAAGGGCTATTCCTTGTTGCTGTACGTTGCGAAACAACAAAAATTAAGACAGCTGAACCGAAGTTAACTCTTCAGATCAAAGGACCAGTCACAGATCTTCAAAACTAAATACGTAGAAAGGTAGAAATAATGCACTTTTGGCCAAGCGAATATGACTACGATGCAGATGATGAATGGAGCAAGGATGAAAAGAAAGAAAGTGCAAATGGTGTTTTTTCAATGGCCATGATGCAGGATATGATGCTGATGATGAACTCTAAGTCGGTGAGCAACAGTTTACTTCTATTTCATTTTCTATTTTATAACAAAATACAATTAGAGATGATGTTGTTGAAACAGTCCACATTCATTTGCTCCATAAGAAGGCTCCATTTGATAACCTGGTTTAGGTCACGCTGGTTTTAGCTTGCCAATGTGAATGGGACATAAGAAGATGATACAGACAACGGAGTGGTTTCACGCAGATTTGGGATGTGTTGCAGAGGAAGAAATTCTGTATCAATTCATGTAGATAACAGATTTCTACCATTTTTTCCGGTGCAGTTGACCTGGTGATTAAACCTCTATTGTTTCAAAGGGTTCTTATGAACTTCTTTGTGATGTCAAATGAAAATGATTTCAAACATCTAAATCTCCATAAAGAATGGATCCATAACGACTAGACAACCAAATATGACAAAAAAGGCAGAGCAGCTGTACTGGGTATTACATTGCCAAAAACGTCTTTGCCAGAGTTCCTTTATCCAGTTAATACAAAATAACAGATATAACGTGGTATTTGAATCAGTGATCATTTACCTTGATGATGGTGTTTTTTCTGTGTCATAGCTTGCTTTTTGAAGCTTCCAGGTCATTTTGCAGTCAAGCATCATGGAAGAAGGGAGCATTATGTATTTGATTGCAAATACATTCATACATGTTTAAATACAAAGCTTTTTCTGGTAAATTATTGATTTTTCAGTATCCACAAGGAGTAGGTATCATTTGATGTGTGTTTTGTTTTTGTGTCGCTTTTTTATGTGATGTCACCTTTTTCAGAAAAGGACAACTTGGGGTTGATTTCAAATTTCTTCATTGAACAAAAGTATTTTCATAACAAGCTTCAAAAAGCTGATAGCTTCTATGGCCAGGTCGAAAACTCGGAGATGTCGGAGATCTCGGAGAATTATCTCCGAGTTATTCATCTCCGAGTTTTCGTGTTGGCCCTATATGCATAACTCGAAAACTCGGAGATGTTTGGAAATCTTTTCGAAACTTCTCTAAATTGTCTCTTTCACAATGTTTAAGCCTTTATTCACTAACAGCATGTAAAAGGATTAGTTTCGTGGTGTAAAAACGGCATCTCCGAGTGTTTCAACTCCGAGTTTTCGTGTTGGCCCTATATGCATAACTCGAAAACTCGGAGATGTTTGGAAATCTTTTCGAAACTTCTCTAAATTGTCTCTTTCACACTGTTTAAGCATTTGTTTCACTAACAGCATGTAAAAGGATTAGTTTCATGGCGTAAAACCGGCATCTCCGAGTTTTTCATCTCCGAATTTTCGTGTTGGCCCTATATGCATAACTCGAAAACTCGGAGATGTTTGGAAATCTTTTCGAAACTTCTCTAAATTGTCTCTTTCACACTGTTTAAGCCTTTATTCACTAACAGCATGTAAAAGGATTAATTTCGTGGTTTAAAACCGGCATCTCCGAGTTTTTCATCTCCGAGTTTTCGTGTTGGCCCTATATGCATAACTCGAAAACTCGGAGATGTTTGGAAATCTTTTTGAAGCTTCTCTAAATTGTCTCTTTCACACTGTTTAAGCCTTTATTCACTAACAGCATGTAAAAGGATTAATTTCCTGGTTTAAAACCGGCATCTCCGAGTTTTTCATCTCCGAGTTTTTGTGTTGGCCCTATATGCATAACTCCAAAACTCGGAGATGTTTGGAAATCTTTTCGAAGCTTCTCTAAATTGTCTCTTTCACACTTTTTAAGCATTTGTTTCACTAAGTTTGACAGTCAGAGATTCGAGTAAAATGGAGCACATGCAGATATTGGAGATAGGATGACATATACAAAGAAGCAGCATTACGAGATTGAATTGTAACAACAATATAACAACTAGATCTACTGCAACGTTTATAACCTTCATATACCGTAATGAGGGCAGCAGAAAGCAATAATCATTGGTGAACTTGAAACAAATAAGATACTCGCTCTATTGTGCTCTTAAAATTAAACAGAAAAAACAAAGCCTCTTTCTGGCATAATTTTGTTTACCTCAGTTTGGCTTAGTATCAATCAAATTTATGCTTGACACATGTGTCTTTTAATTATTGCTTTCTGCTGCCCTCATTACGGTATATGAAGATTATAAACGTTGCAGTAGATCTAGTTGTTATATTGTTGTTACAATTCAATCTCGTAATGCTGCTTCTTTGTATATGTCATCCTATCTCCAATATCTGCATGTGCTCCATTTTACTCGAATCTCTGACTGTCAAACTTAGTGAAACAAATGCTTAAAAAGTGTGAAAGAGACAATTTAGAGAAGCTTCGAAAAGATTTCCAAACATCTCCGAGTTTTCGAGTTATGCATATAGGGCCAACACGAAAACTCGGAGATGAAAAACTCGGAGATGCCGGTTTTACACCACGAAATTAATCCTTTTACATGCCGTTAGTGAATAAAGGCTTAAACATTGTGAAAGAGACAATTTAGAAAAGTTTCGAAAAGATTTCCAAACATCTCCGAGTTTTCGAGTTATTCATATAGGGCCAACACGAAAACTCGGAGATGAAAAACTCGGAGATACCGGTTTTACAACACGAAACTAATCCTTTTACATGCTGTTAGTGAATGAAGGCTTAAACATTGTGAAAGAGACAATTTAGAAAAGTTTCGAAAAGATTTCCAAACATCTCCGAGTTTTCGAGTTATTCATATAGGGCCAACACGAAAACTCAGAGATGAAAAACTCGGAGATGCCGTTTTTACACCACGAAACTAATCCTTTTACATGCTGTTAGTGAACAAAGGCTTAAACATTGTGAAAGAGACAATTTAGAGAAGTTTCGAAAAGATTTCCAAACATCTCCGAGTTTTCGAGTTATGCACATAGGGCCAACACGAAAACTCGGAGATGAATAACTCGGAGATGAATAACTCGGAGATAATTCTCCGAGATCTCCGAGTTTTCGACCTGGCCTATCTTCTATCCCGCCTTTTTGATACCATTGATCTCCATTTTGCAAAACTTACAAACGGTAAGGTTTTGCAATGAGATTGATCTCAGTTCTCCAATATTCTTGATATCCGTTTTTTGATGTGCTTCAGATTTTTTATATCTTCTGACTGGTTATGGGACTCTTAAGAAACTGCGTCATCAGATGCTGATGATTTTGAGAAACTTTTTTATGAAAAGTATGTGATGAAAAATACTTGTTGCATCACAAAAGAAACTCGAGAGGGCTTTTATCAGTTCCTTATTGATGATCGCTGACTTCCCTTGCACAAGAGAAGCACTTTAAATATCCTGTACAAATGCAGTTTCTGGTTTTAAGCCTCAAGCCAAACATTTATTTGACCTCATTGACTCCTTAGCTAGCATTGACCCGTAATTTCTCAATCATTTAGTTAGTCATGCTACTTTTGAGAATACTTTACACTCCTAAATTTGCAGATGCATTTAAAATGCAAATGTGTGCTTGACTACAGCAAGTAGCAGTATTTGTTGGTTGATGAAGGAGGAGAAAGTGTAATTAGCCCAAAAGAGAAGCGGCCAAAGGCAAATATCACCGTGAACCCAACACTGCTTGAAGATTTAAATGTGTGCATTGAAATCATTCGGGAAGCTAAAGCTGACCAAATTTTGCATGTCGAAATGCATATCGAACATCAGTGAGAAAACGATAAGAGCCAGTCAATCCTTCTTCTGGGAGAAGAGTGAAAAGGAGCAAAGGCAGTATATCATTGACCAACTGAGATCTTTGGATCGCTATCTTCAGCCAACCATGAGATTTTGGCTTGATGATATAATCGTCTGCCGCACTGCAAGGTGCTGTGTTCATGGCGTTTCAAGAACAAGGTAATATTCAGAAGTCGTAATCTTTCATATCCTGTACAAATTTGCGGAGGTTTTGCAACAAATTAGGTCTTTCCATGTCACCGATCAAACAATCTCACACTTTATGACTCTCTGTCTTTTCTCATGTGAATAGTGAAGGTAGTTGTGTGGGCGTTCACAAAATGCAGACCAAAGACCAAAGATAGAAAATGAAGACAAAGATGCATACAACAATAAGTCAATACAGAGTAGATTTTCAACATCCAGTGCAAATAGACCTTTCTGTGGCAAGTTGTTTGATGAACAAATGCAAATCAAGCAAATTCAGTGCTTAAATTTTTTGTCTTCGTTTTACAGAATGACCCCCTCAATCTGCAAAATCAAGACAGACTTCAAAGTTCTACGAAAGTATTTAATCTCAACCCAGATGGTAAACAGTTCTTGTGTTTCCTCTGACGAGAACCTCTATGCCCACAAGATATTTTGCTTAATTGTAAAGGCGGGTTTCCACTTGTGCAAATGTGGTCGCACAACCTGTGTGATCAATCGAACGCAGTAGCTCACTGCCAACTGATGGCCTGAGCATATAAAGTAATTTATGTGAATTAAGCAATTTAATTGGCTCTGTCCGCACTGGTAGCAAAAAAGTTGAAGTCAATCCAGCTTTCAAAATCAGTTGCTCAATCGCAGATGACTGGGAAATCATCTTCTGTGAAACAAATTGTGCATGCCCAGATAACCAATTGTGCAATCTCGCAACCAAATTCCCACCAGTTGAAACCCACCTTAAGTGAACAGGTATTGTCATTTGAGTTCTGGTCAGGGGGGAGCAAGTGACTCTCAAAAAACTCTTAAGAAAGTTCAATATTTATTAAGCCTTGCTGAAGATTCCCTCAATCTTCTGACGGATCCAACATACAGTACAATGTTTAATTGAGCTGCTATGCTATAAGGAAGTAACACACATAAATAAATATTGTCGGTACCTGCATGTTGTTGCTACAGGCAAAGAATCCAATGATGTACTGCAAAAGTCCAAAGGGCATTCTATCACATTTGATGATGTAGTCTTTTCCAGATTTGTGTCCTATTTGTCAAGACCAGACTCCATTTGTAGATCAAATTTGGTTTATGCTCCCCACTTAGTCTCTCCAATACTTTAAGTGAGATCCTCCTTATCCTATCTAAAATCAATTCTCCCAATTCATCTCTTCCCATAAAAATTCCATTTTATTATGTAAGGTCTTCTGCATCAGGCCGAACATCTGCAAACAAGTCTGCATTAGCAGCAGCGGTCATATCCGTGTCCAATCACGAGCACTTTGTGAGGACAGCGAAAAAGTTATTAGTGGTGATCTCAAAAACAAGTAAGCAGACATTTGAGAGAGTTGTTGTACTGTAACAAATTCGTTTTTGTGTTTTAATTTGTCTCAAGTGGGCTGGGTCAGAATTTCTAGCTACTGAAAGCTACTTTAGGCCCTCTGTGCATGCTGCATCCAGGCATGGGACCCCTAGTTTAACTTCCCTTCCAAGGGACAACAAGGTGAGTTGTGAGTGTTTGGAAAACTAAGACCCCAAAAACGAAGACCTAAGACCTCAAAAACTAAGATCTCAAAATCTAAGACCCCAAAATAGTTTAAGACAATCGGTTCCATGAGCCGCTCTAATGGCCTCTAATGGGTTCCATGTACTTTTTCGTACTCCTGGCCCAAGGGTATAATTTTCGGAAATTTTTGTCAAGAAAAGGTCAGAATTTGCTAATTCATGTCTAGAAACATGCAATTTTAGCGATATTGATTGTGAAGAAAATTTTAGTTGAGAAATTGCAATCGCCAACTCATTGCTACTTAGTCTATTCAAAAGTACCATCGTGTACCAAAAGTATCAAAAGGCCTATCTATGTCAGAACTGGGCATATCTATACAACTCAACGGAACAGTTTGTTTCACAAACGACTGAATTTTGACTTGGAAGGTTTCATTGACTGGAGACTAGAAAATTAACTGTTCTTTCACATTTGCGCAAATCCAAACATTCCACGAATCGGATCAAACTATCGTTCGATTCAGATTTTTCTTTTAGAATACCTAAAAGGAATTTTAAGGTGAGAATTCGATACCCAATTCCAGACATACTTGATGTTTTATACACTTGCCTCACTATTCAGTACAGATCCACAAAACTATTGTTGTTTACCCTGAATCTGTACATTATCAGAGTCCAGAATTTTAAATTGAAACCTGAACCCAATTCCTGAACTCAACAATCACATAATACCCCCATGAATCATTTCAAGTGACCGGGGTGGTGACTAGGGGTTTATCTTCATATTTTAAAGATATTCTGTCATCTCTGTCATTAAAAATTCTGTCATCCCTGTCCCCAGTAAAAGGATTTGAAAAATATTTCTTCTCGATAAACTGACCCGAAGACATATCAACATTAAAATGTTTGCTCCCAGCTACAGTCTTTTCGGTGTATCTTTGAAAAACCTCTGAGATCCTTAAAGTATGATCGGAATCGTTTTTGAGGTCTTCTTTTTTGAGATCTTAGTGTTCGTGATTTTTGTTCTGGAGGAACTTAGTTTTTGATTTCATCTTCTGTTCACACTGCCTCTGTTTATGCTGCCCATTCACATTGCTCCATTTTAGTTGCTAAAAACTGCACCAGCGCGTTTTCCAAAATGAGAATATGCACATTTTGGAAGGCATCCTTGGAAACGGCCGCTCTTACAAGTGCTGGTATAAGAAATTAGTGTTAAGATGGCAAAAATTCTAAGAAACTATAGTTTTTGAGGCCTCCTTTTTCGAGGTCTTAGGTCTTCGTTTTCGGGGTCTTAGTTTTCCAAACACCCTGAGGTCAGGCCTCTGAGGTCACCCATTGTGAGTCTGACCTCACTCAACCAAGCTGACTAAGACCGCATAAGCCACTCGGCCACTCACCCTGTAAGATATCTGTAGAGTTTATCCAGTTTATCATTTAAAACAGATTTATCCAGTAAAATCAACTTGACAACAAAGAAAATTGAATAAGAATTGATTAAGCCTAGTTAATCTCATGACATTTCTGCTGGGTATTTCATTGCTCTTTTTCTTGACAGTTGGTATGTTTGTAGGTTTCCAGGTTTCCTAACTCTGATCACCTGACAACAGCAATACCATATTTGGAGAGTAGTCAACAAAAAAAATTCTTAAAACTTCCATAGATTTTGTCTCGTTTGCCGATTGATCTCAAATATGCACCATTTGATTGCATTTGACAAGTAGCTTCATTTGGTATATACATATGTATTTCACATTTGCTGACATCAGCAGAATTTAATATCTATGTCATTGCAATGAATGAAATTATAATATGAAAAATTGTTGTACTTTTTGCTTCAAATTATTTATTTTGAGTCACTGAATACATGTAGTATTTCACCGAATCAGCAATGAGCTTGACAGCTTGCTACGAAGGCAGTCTGAATTGTCAATAGAATCAGTATAGTGAAGTGGAACACACTTTACAAGTAAAAAATAGGTATTTGAGGCAAAGGGATGAGAGAAAGCAACCAAGATAGCTGTTTCCGAAGAAACACATCATTTCCATGTAATTCATGCTGTTAACTACATTCCAAAGGGCTATTCCTTGTTGCTGTATATTGCGAAACAACAAAAATTAAGACAGCGGAACCAAAGTTAACTCTTCAGATCAATGGACCAGTCACAGATCTTCATAACTAAATACTTAGAAAGGTAGAAATAATGCACTTTTGGCCAAGCGAATATGACTACGATGCAGATGATGAATGGAGCAAGGATGAAGGGAAAGTAAAGGGAATATGTATGAAAGACGTACGAAACTCGGAAGAGACTCTATGTCTACAAAACGTGGCCTACACCATTTGGCCTACCATTTGGCTTACCTTTGGCCCACTGTTGGCTTACCTTTGGCTCACTGTTGGCTTACCTGTGGCTTACTCTTGGATTACCTTTGGCTCACTCTTGGCTTACCTTTGGCTCATTGGTGGCCTACTTGTGGCCCATTGCTGGCCTACTAAGCTTACATATGGCGTATCTGTGGCCCACCATACCTATTAATGGTTTTCTTTCCTTACCATATATTCATGTCCTGTTGTAAGCATGTGGTCTGTTGTTTCCAACGGTCTCCTTGCAGCACTGAATGAAAGGATGCACTACATCTTTTAAGACACTTGATCTCGCCCTTGTAAAAGAGTTTCTTTTAATGGAACTGTTTTGGCATAGAGTTACTACAAAGAACAAATGGTAATAAACAGATTGAATAAGAAGTCAAAATAAGCAGATTTCTTGGTCACAAAAACCTTTGTAGTGGACACTTATGTATGTGAAGCAACAAAATGACCTTGCAAACTTGTGTGTCAACTAATTTCCTCTCCAACCCACTTTTATCAAAGACATACTTTAGTTGTCCGGCCCCAGCAAACTTAGTGAAATTTTTGGTGACATTTTAAGCTTAAAGTTTCTTGGAAATCCTAGGAAGCTTCCCTTCACAAAGACCTGTTTCACAAAGACCTGTTAGTGTACTAGAAAGTCAGATTTTGGGTTGGGTGACTGGTTTTGCCACCTGTGACACAGTGCACTGTTGTTGTCACTAAATGCTGCTGGCACATCTCCAAAGATAGGCCAGCAGTGGGCAACAAGTAGGCAAGCAATAAGCCAAAGGTGAGCCAAGAGTAAGCCAAGAGTGAGCCAACAGTAAGCCAAAGGTAAGCCAAATGGTAGGCCAAATGGTGTAGGCCACGTTTTGTAGACACCCCTCTATGGGCCTCTATGCACTGAAAATTTGATGATTTTAAGAAACTTTCAGTACTGGCACAAGTTCTTTAAATGATTTGTTCTGTTGCTTTTGAAAGACGGTTTTGAAGGCTTTGATCATCATCCTCTCAACTTCAATCACTTGAAGCGGAATTCCCAATAATTGAATTTGGTCTTGTTTGAAGCAATGTTTATGCAAATCCTAGTCGAAAACACTGTCAAAGTCCCGGGGGGTACTTGACCAGCTTTTGGACGGGGACGTGCCATCGAGGTTTCAAAAACATACCCGTTCCTTATACCAATTATTCCAAAATGTATACCCGATTTCATACCAGTTTTTCAAAAATACATACCCGACTTTATACCAATTTTCCAAAAATGCATACCCGACCCTATACAATTGTGAAAACTGCGAAAATTGATACAGTTCCTTATACGAAAATCGTGAAAATCAATACCGTTCCTTATACCAAAATCATGAAAATGGATACCCTTCCCGATGACACGTCCCCGCAACCAAAATGTGTATAGTACCCCCCGGGGTCAAAGTCATACTCAGGTATTCATGCCAAACAGGCACAAGACGATAGTAACGTAGTGCCATTGGGCCATAGGGCCAGGGCCATTGATTGGTAAAACCCTAACAATTGACTTCAAAACAACCTCTATCCAATTTTGTCTCTTAATGCTGCCATACAAACTTTTAATCCCCATTTACAATGTCTGACAATTAAAAAGGAGACAGATTGCATGTAACTTGATATGATGTTAGTGATGTTTGTAAGACACAAAGAAGAGCTCCGAACCTCCCCTTAACCCACGTGATGGCTGTCACATTGATGCTGAAGGTATGAAATGCATGCATCAATCCACTGCAGTCAGATACATATTCATCTAAACGCCTAGCGATCTTGAAAACGAACTCTACAAAGTTTAACATAGCCACTGCGCAAATCACAAAGTACGCAAGCAATCCAAACAGACTTGGAATCATCTTCACAAGCGTTTAACTACCAGAGCCATTGGAGGCCTTTTTTTCTGAAGATGCGTGACTCTTCCTCAGAAATACAACAGTATCGGTAAGCAGCAACGTTGGCTTTATCGTCGCTAGCATCATTGCCACTTGTGCCACACGCTAAAATCTTCTCATGTGGAGGAGAAATGCCCATCAATGTCTACATGATATTCATCGGCCCAACTGCAACAGGAAAATAACCAATTTTGAAAGAGTGCACACAGAACTCCATTGATGTAATCTGTGAAGAAAGAGGAACCAAGAACTTTGGGCTTCATAGATGGACCCCATCTGGCATTCATTTGTTATTTCTAAAGAAGCACTTATCTCCACTTCTTCTGGTAGGTTTGTCATCTTATCAATTGTCCTGAGAAGTGGGCTACAATTTCACAACTCAAAAGTTCACATTTATTGCTGGCCGTTCCACTGACATGAAGTCTATTTCCTGAATTGCACCTAACCCCTCCTGTTTCCACATTTCCTGCCTGCTCCAGTAGTTTCCCTACTTGAAATAAGGGGAGAACCAGTATTCTAGCTGCATAACGACAGCAGACACCATAAAGTTTTGAGAATTCCATTCCTTATTTCCATTATATTATTACATTTAATCAACTAGTATCAAACACAAATGGCTAAAAATCTTGTCGTTGCTGCGTGGTGCCGCAACATCTAATAGGGGGCGAACAACACTGCCCATTACGAATAAGTTTAATGTTTATACAATCAACCAATTATTGCACAAGATCTTGGCAAGAGATCCACTTAGGGTGAGTTACCAACTGTTTGCTGTTCTCTGATGCCTTTTGTGGTAGGAATGTAGATTTAACACCTCCGCCTTTGAGGCTAGCAGTAGCTTTGACTTTTTGGCTCCATTAACCATGTTTGAATGGGATCACATTTGTGCATGCCTTACAAGGAGGGGGCGTCCCCCCACTCTTCTTTTCCGTACCTACCAGCGATATAACTATAAAATTTGCCACAACTGCTCTGTCGACAATAACCTTTGCACATGTAAAGATATAGCTTAATTAGTCATGTGGCTCATTGCAAGGCAACTGAAACAATTGAAAAATGGCCATGATCTGGTAATTGGCTTAAAATCCACAATTCTCTAAATCCACAACTTAAAACAACAAAAGAATTCTCTTTTCGCAACTCTTATTGTGAAAAGGTGCATTGTCATGGTGGGGAACAAGGCATTAACATTTTTCAAACAGCTAACTGAAAACGGACAATTAGGAACCAAAGAGAAGCATACTTTTCAAATCTTGTGGTCTTAAAGATAACTGATTTTAACATGCTAAATTTTCTCATCTAAGTTTGCCAGTGACTGTTAGATTTGCATTTCAGTTGTTAAAATCAGCAACAAAATTCTCATTCTACAGCCTGCAAAATGTTTACAATTTTTTTGACTCACCCGGTAGAATTTTCAAAATTTTTTGGATCACATTCTTTGATGAACTGTTGCAGGATAGCAATCTTGGATCCATACATTGATTTCCAAAGCAAAGCACTTACTAAGGATTTGACAAGTACCTTCCAAACATTCCTGAGCTGTCTTTGCAGAGGAGAAGAGGCCAATCGACAAAATTGGCAAAGGTGTTAAAGCTACAACCATCTACAATTATCTAATTAGGCAGTTAGTCCCATGAATAAAAAGGGTACAAGGGGCAAATTACTGCAAAATGGGAGTAAGAGATTCTACTGGCTGACCCAAAAAAAACTTCACGAGCTAGATCACAAATATTTTCTTGAAAGGAAATGTTATGAAGACAAACAAGGTATCAGCATGTAGCTGAAAGGCTCTGCTATCTTTTGGGATGCTGCTTGGTCAGTTTAAGATATGCGTACTGTCCGAAGAAACGGTTTAAAAAATGCGGAAGTTCTTTGATTTCTCGAACCATTCTCTTGCTTTCCAGTCCATTATTTGGAAAGTATGAAAAAAGCTTAGTGCTAAATTTGCTTTGCAGCATGAAATCTGAATGAAGAACAGAGGTAAATCATTTTGCAAACAAAAAACTCCAATTTCTATTTCTAATCCATCGCTATGTCGAGTTTTCACAAAACGTTGACTGGAATATGATGTCGATTTTTTCACTCAAAATGAGGAGACCTGGATTCGAAATTTTGATTAAATCTGATTTTTTGGATGGTAGTCATTGCTTAAAATGGCCATTGAGCGTCCCAAAAGATAGCTAAGCCTTTCAACTAAACTGTCAAAGAAAGCACTTGGCAATAGCTTTTGATTTCAGGAAGCTAGTTATGATCTAGCTCTTGAAGATTTTTTTGGGTCACCCGGTAGGATTTTTCCGATCTTCCTAATTCTGCAAAGATTTTGCAATTTTCGGATATTTTCTCAAATTCTGGCGAATTTGTATGAGATTTCTAAAGTTTTATGAAGACTTTTTAGATTTTTTAGAAGACTTTCAATTAACTGACTGATTTCAACTAACTCACTATTGCTATGGGTAAATGTTAGCAATTCATTGCTTATGAAAAACATTAGTGAAAAAGAATTTAGCTCTGTTGTCGCAATTTTTCTGGAACATTTTGCCCTGTTTCATGGGGTCATGTTGCAAAACTTGCCCTGGTTATGGGGCCATATTTTACCAATGCTTCCCTGGTTAAAGGTCCAAACTTTGAATTCACAAAGGCACACATATAACTACTAAACCTCATAAAAGAGCCCCCCCCCCTTCCTTGACCATGCCACTTTAAAATGCTGTGCAAAGTAGCTTTTAGCTGGCTCTGGCTGGCTGTAACTGGCTCCAGGTGACTCTGACCGTCTCAGGTGTCTTTTAGATGGCTCTAGGTGATCCATCGATTAGCAATACCACATTAACATATATGCCGGTGGATTCACAAGGAGCTTGAACTGATAAAAAGAAAAAAAGGTGTCTGTAATTGAAGAAGTGTTGTGAAGGAAGAATAATTGGAATATGTATTCCATCAATTGATAGCAGCGCCTGGGGCATCCCACACTTCATTTCCATGCATGTTGCTTTTGCTTTACTTCAGTTTTGGGCATACCTGTACATTTTGGTAAGGCCTAAATCATTTGAGGACTGGACATGGATGTTCTTCTCTAGTTGAGCAATAGGAAGGGATAAGATGGACTTCAACCGTTTAGCCAGTTTAAAAAATTATGGCTTCACCTTTCACAATGTGGGAAAAAAGTTCATGGCTCAATCTTAACAATCAATGAGATGGTCTGATGCCCTTTGTGTTCATTCAGTAGCACTATTCTGTTCAGCCTATTGGGATACGTATAGGCCTTTGTCGGTGACTGCAATGCAATGAAATGACCTTATCTCCGATCAATGCCAGGAAATTATCTCATATTTTACCAATGACAATCAATGGCAACATTTTAATTGGTTTTACATTGATAACAAGCAAAGGAAGATAAAGGGCCTTCCATTTTGAGATATGATAATTTGCGAGTCAGTTGCGAGTTGGTTTTCCATCATATCAATCCAGTCTATTCTTTTGTTCCAAGTTTAGATTGAAGGCAAAGTTTCTTATGAATTTCCTCAATGAATTTTTACTTCTCTTGAAGGAAAAAGGGTTGTATTTTGGGATTAATGTACCACCCATAAATCCAGAAAATTTTCTGAAAAGCATAACCACCATATTCCCCAAGTTTGTTCACAAATTGTACATTTTGTAAGGGTTCACAAGGTCCAAACAGATTAATCCATGCATTGAGTTACTTCTCCTAAGTCTCTTGAAGGAACAACAATAAGCCGTTTCAAGAGGCTGCAGTTTAACCGTGACACAAGGTGGGAGCTTGACAGTTGGTACATCCTCCTTATGATTCCTTTCAATGAATTCTATTAGTAACAAGCAACTTACACTTAACTTGCTTATTAACACAGAACCATAAATTCATGACAGAATTACATAAGGTGGGTATCACAAGTGTGTTTGGTTAGTGTAAAATCCGACTCTCAAATGAGAGTTGGCCGGTCGGTAGAAAAATACTTTGGGATTTTCTAAAATTTTGGTCAAAATATGGAATTCTTATGCCATGGGCATTTGTATGTACGCTTGGCCTGCAGAGGTTAAGTGATATCTCTTGGTGGAATTTCAATACCAACTGCCCAAGGAAGATGATGTATTTTCAAACTTTTTCAAACGACGCCCAATGGGTCATGTTCCATTTCCCGCTGTCCTCTCCTAATAGTAGTTCTGTTTGAAGAAGGGGGAACAAATGACTTGCAAATGCACATATGATGCTTAACTTTACTTAAGGTTCAGGAAAAACAAATGGAGGTAATGGTTTCAAAATGTGGCGGAATTTTCATCAAATTTTCTGTTTTTGGGGGTGTAGATTCCAAAATGTCAATGATATTCAGTCATATGAGGGGGTGCTTATGAGATATGGGGGCATTTGCTCCCAAAAACAGGTGAACGCTTTCTACACAAGAAAATATGCAGACAGCAACATAATCTATCATGGGGGTCGTAGGGGGGGGGGGGTCCAAAAACCGTAAAACTGCCAAGTTATTTTGTGAAAACCGTAAAACCGCCAAAATTTTCTGGCAGAACCGAAAAACCGCCTTTAGTTACAACAATACATTGGCAGCCTTTATACGCTCCCTTTATCCATTTTTGTGCTGTAGCTGGGCAGCAGCTCTCCGATTTCTTGCCGCCATTATGCCTCCAACAGTCATTTCTGAACTTTTAATTTTGAAATTCCCGCGCTTCATAAAATCCTACTACGCATGTGCCAAAGACTCAAAAACGACGTCACTGCAAATTCACCGGACTTACTGAGGTTCATCTCCCCAACAAATTTAATGATTTAGCTTTATGTATTCTTAACCAACCTTAATTACTAACTCATCATCGATTTCTGGCCGCAAGTTTGTTTTGTTTGTTTCACTTTCTGACAAGTAACTCAAAGTTTGGCTAGGCCAGCGATATTTGTGGATTGCGGTCGGACTTTTTTCCGGGTTTCAGGTTTCGGGTTTAAGGTTTAGGGTTTCGGGTTTAAGGTTTTGGGTTGTGACGATACGCACTTTTTAGCATTTTTATGAGTTCATTCATTTGAATATATTTTTCCTTTAGCTTTTATTTATTCATTCAAGCTTTAATGATTTTCCTTTCAGATTATGACTAGGTATCATTTCACATAGTTTAAGCATTGATTACGTATGAACCTCGCTTTCATTCCTTTTCGGCATTTACTTTTGGTATATGACTAGTTGTTTTATTACCTAGGTTGGTCCTTTAACGCAAATCTCATGTTAGTCATTTTCCTGTTATTCTTATATTTGATTGGTTAGTCTTAATTTGTATTTCCGCGTAGTTTCTAATATATTCTGTAACTTTTGAGTTGATCTTTGATTATCGTATATGCGACCAGCTACACGTTAATTCCGGATCTCACTGGAGAGCCGTCAACCTTGTACATAGCGTTTGTATATAATCATATAACCAAAGTTTGTGTGATTTATCCACCCGTGCCTTAACTGCCAAGTCAGATCACATCAACGCAAGAAACTTACAGATCGTATTTTGACAATTGGTGACAAAAAGTCATATATTGACAGGGTTTAAGGTTTTAAAAAATATGAAAAGCCGCAGCCATTGTTGTTGCTGCTGTTATATAAAATGTTGTTGTTGTTACGCACATGGCACATGTGATGTGATGCTGGTTGGTTGGCTGCATCGTATCGAGATGGAGCAGAACCCGGGCCCGGCTGATGGTAAGTACTACATCTTTGATTATTTGATTATTTTTCATCTACAATGCTGCATTATTTTCAGATCCCCAACTTTCTGTTTTTGGTTCATTCATAACTAACAAAAGGCGAAAGCCTTGTAACCACCAGGGCCGCCGCCGATAGGCCTAGCATCAGGTCAGGTACCTTAAAGCGTACACTGGACCGATTTTGAAAGTTTATGACTTAATCTGTAGCGAACAATTCCTTTTTCAATTTCTTTCAAAACAATTTCGTTGTCGTCGATCGAGAACATTAAAAACAATAAAAAAACATCCATCAAATTTTCTGGTTTGGTGTATAAACATCTAAACTTGTTTGCATAATTGCAATCGTCATAATGTCTCGTTCAATTCTTACCCTGACCATCCCCCCTGGGCATCCCGGGGGTCTACAAAATTTGTGCGCACAAATGCCCGGGGGCCGGGAAAAAATTGACTGTCAAATGCCCGGGGGTGGGCAATTTTGCTTTCAACCAGTCCATTGAAATATAAAAGTTATAGTCAGCGATGTTGTTAATTGTTTTAATATTCGGTATTCTGGAGGAACATAAAGGATTTCTGATACTTTTAACACTTTCTAAAATATTGCTGATTCAAACGACGCAATAGAAGATCCACATTCAGAAATATAATACAATCTAAATTTGTCAAGAATGTGTTTCAGAGAAATAAACTCGCAAGGTATAACAACTGGAACAGAACTGTAACAATTAAAGAAACTTCCAAAAGAACAAAACTGAACTTCTTGTTCAATACAACTGGGTGATTCAAAAGAATGTTCTTGCGACTGCAAGGCTTTTCCTCAGCCTTCCTCAATATCTAGAAAGAGGATTGCTAAAGTCCGGGCCTTCGAGCCCTGCTCCTTCGGGCCCTGCGCCCTCGGGCCATTAATCTTCGGGCCTCGGGCCCTCGCGCCCTTCTTAAAGTTAACTTTTCAATTTTTCTTCCTATCCTTATCTCGGACATTGTGATCTCCATGTCCGGACATTGTGATTGGCTTTCTTCGGCCATCTCACAGGTAACGGGGGAAAATTGATAAAAACAACAAGTACCTCTCTTTTTACTTTAGTGTTTGCCAAATTTGCCGACTTTGTCTAGATAAGTTCAACAAATCTTTGTATGATAAACATCGTCGTCGTTGGCCTAACCCAGACAAAGTTGGCAAGTTTGGCAAACACTAAAAGTAAAAAGAGAGGTACTTGTTGCTTTTATCAATTTTTCCCCGTTACCTGTGGCCATCTTTGTACTTTTCTAATGAACAATTTTCTCATAAAAACGGTGCTGGCAAAGAGATGATTTGATCGAACTGGCAAATTCCGAGGAGCTCAAGGTTTTTAGAAACATCTTCATGTGCACTGCTTCCAGGTGTCTGCATTCAGCCTTATTTCCACATATGTTTCCACAACAGCGGCATTTTGCGAGCGAGTACAATTTTAGACAATGAAAGGTCGCTCAGCCGTAACTTTATTTTCAATTCAAACAATTTTGTGGGCAGTTAAATAACCTATGGGGAACTCATACTCAAGTAACCAGTGAACATGACAAAAAAACAAACAACTCAAACAAAATTGGTTCAGCCAAATGCATATCATCCTGGCTAAAAGTCATAAGCGTACGGGAAGAAAAAATCTAGGGGGCTGTCCAACACAAAGCCCATTGTTTGCCAACATTTTTGCCAGACTAAGGACAAAAATTTGCCCGAATGGGGCTGATTTTTTAAAATTTCTCCAAAGTTGGGGAAATTTCCGGCCCCCCTCCTCGTATGCTTATGTTAATAAAAGTATTGGGATACAAATCCCGGGGGTGGGAGCATGGAGGTACTTTCCTGTAAGGCTGGTTGTCATCAAATGGTAAATCATCGCCGATCTTTCAGCTCAGCTCCTACCCTTTTTACCAATCTTCTGCCAGTCTGTCGCGCTCTTTGATTCGTCACATACAGATTCTATTTTCAGATTACAGGCTCGTCGAAACGAAATTCATACAGGGGAAAATTTTTCAAGACCATGCCCCTTTAGATCGTTGGAAAGCGCTCCATTTGGAAAGGGTTGGAAAACCTGCCATTGAAAGAAGTTAAGTATCACGACTGATGAGAGCATTTCCAGGAAAATTTTGAAATTTTTGATTGCATGACATAAATAATATTGCATTTTTGACAGATTCTGGGAGCTTCCTCCACTGGGAATCACGTTCCCATGACCTTTTCACTTATGAAATCAACAAACTTCAGCAAATTATTGGGGGAAGGGTAAAACCCTCCAGCCCCCCGCTTCCGACGGGCCTGGATCATCCTTTTTAATTATCAAATATAGAACAGTATATCCTTCCTTGAAATTGTCATTGAACTGTCATCCTTAAGCACTGCTTTTTTGTACACACATGGAGGACAGAGAAGGTACCAAGTGCCCCCTCCCTGCGGGTAAAAACATAACGCATCAAATGAACAAAACGCCCAAGCCTCAGCAGCAATACAACTTCCGTAAAAACTCTATTAAGCCCCCAGGGGGCCTTATCTAATTTTGAACACTCCAAAAGGGGGGCTTATTCACAAAATCAAATGAGAAGGATGTATGTGATAACTTTTTAGTCCTCTTACGCCATATTCTAGGGATTCAACATACAATTTTAAGGGTCAAATACAGATTCAACACAGTTTTATCCTGAAACCATATCAAACCCAACATGCAAACTTGTTTAGGTAAATACATGGAAAATATTTTGTAACTTTTGGAATTCGATATAAGTGGGGGCTCAGTAGAGAGGGGGGTAATTTGAGATTTTTGCTAAGAGGGGGATTAATAGACGGGGAGCCAAATAGAGCTTTTACGGCAAACATATAATATGTTAGCGTTCAAAAGTAGCAAACCTCCTTAAATATGTAAAAAACGCATCCAATGAACAAACCACCCAAGCCTAACCATCCAAACATAACGCAGCAATGCAACTAAACATATGCTAGCGTTCAATAGTAGCAGATCTGCTATACATCATTGGATACAAAGAAAGCATAATGCATCAAAGGGACAAAATGTGCCAGCGGTACCCGGTGGGTGCAATGTTAATGAAAATATGACACCAAGCTCATCTATGATTTTGCTGAGAAATGGGTATAATTGAAGCAAATTTGTATGACATAGAATCTCAAAATAAGGGATATTTTTCATCGCAAAGTGTCCCAAAAAGTGCTTAAATGCTGACGAACTTGACACCCTAGAACCAAGATAAAATAAGAGGCTTCTTCTGCTTTCCAATAAAGAGATATCAGTGAGATGAATGGAAGGAACGTGCAACAATCCCAAACCTTTTTCTTATAACCAGTTTGTTTACTGTACAAATCTCTTCAGAGTTCAATGATACTCCTTTAAAAGGGAGTTACCTTAAAAGTTTTCGTTGATAAGGGGTCTTTTCGCCAACTAGAAAGTCAGAGAAAAGGGTATTCCATGAAATGGTATTGACCAGCATGGTGTACCCTTTACTACTGAATTGCACCGACCGGGCAGTTGTAGCAGCAGTGCAGCTAAAAATATCTTATCCTTTGAAGGTGACAGACCAGTGCTACAACTCATGGGATACAAACAAGAGCTGCTGCAAATATTATGGGAAACCAGCAAAGAAAGTAATATAGACTATAAGATAAACTGGTTCAGTTCTTCCTGTTCCTGTTTCTTGACTCTGTAGATTAAAGTCCAGGTTCCTGAACAACGTTCAAGCCTGATCTCTTCATTTCCTCAATGACTGCAGCATCGGTGATGGTTGTCTTTATAATGGTTGGCTTTACTAAATTTGTGTAAAATGGAGGATTTTTGACACAGGCAATTTCTGGACAAAAGAAGAAGACCTTCTCCTGCACAAAATCCTGCTCATATGGAACATAAAGTGCAGTTACCCAAATAGCCAAGTCTCCTGGGGCTATTTCACCTCTGCAAGATGGGGATGATGGATTCCTCCCTGGCTTGAGTTGTTTTTCAAGAAGTTGCCAAGTGAAAACATATGAAGAAGATCTGGGGTCTTCTTGTAGTAGTTGTTTACAAAAGTTGAATCTCCCACCTTTGGTCACAATAGAGGCTGAAGTTGACTTCTTTGCCAAATACTTGTTTTCAACATCATTCACTGAAAGCAGCTTTGTAACCTCATCTACTGTCAATGAAGTTTGTTGAATGATATGGCTGTCCTCTTTCAAATGAAATATGTAAAGATAGAGCCAAATCAGATGTTTGCAGGGACCACTGTTTGGTGCTTTGTTGAAGTCTAAGCAAGTGCAAGTAGGTTTTGTGCAAATCAATACCTCATATGGATGCTTTTGTAGCCAAGATTTTGATCCTTTGACAACATATTTTCTTCCAGCAGGTACATCTTGACATTCTTTGACCTTGATTATTTCTTCTTCCTTTTTTGCAGTTTCAATCCTTTTTTGTATTACTTGACTTTTCTTTGTTCTCAACTTTGTTGCTCATGATTGACTTGTATGATTTGGTGCTTTATTTGTATTTGTATCATTGCTTACCCTTTGTCTGCTCTGTGTGAATCATGTGGATCAACATGAGACCAGGCAGCTGATGGTTTTCCAACACTTGCAGAAGATGGCAATGAGAACTGGAAAATTTGGTCAGCATACTTCCCTGCTTTCTCTAACTCCTGCTTCTTCATCTTTTCAACACGCTTTGCAGCACTTGGACCAGTCCCTCCTTTAAATCTGCCCTCTTCAAATTCCTTCAGTTGAAGATCCAATTCGAAACTTTGTATGGTGTCAAAAGCAGCTGCATCTAAAAGTGACAGGCTTGACTCTCTCATGTTCTCCCATGAAGCATGAACAACCTCAGCAAGATTGCTCCTTGGTGCATTTGACACATGCCTAAAGGCAGGGAAAATCATTTCTTCTCTGCCACTGGTACACCACCATTCCACCCATGAGCGCAGACTTTCCCTTGATTTGTCTTCATCAATGAATGCAATCAAATCTACAACTGCATTGCTGTATGCATTCTTTGTAACTGCATCAAACAGAGCATCAGTTAGATACAGTAAAAACCCGCGTATAAGAACCTAGTGATTAAGAACCTACAGGCTGAAAATTCTGAAATTAGACCCCCAATGTATAAGAACCCATTCAGCCTGAAATTTGAAATAGGTTCTTATTTGTGGAGATCATCAAACTAAATCAAACTCTAGTTGCTTTGTAATTGAGCCTATACGTACTGATTCTGCCACATGTGCAAGTTGCAAAGAGCTCTAAAGATGCTTTGAAAGCTTTTCATTGTATTCTGTAATATTTCTGGTTCCTCCATGAACTGATGTTTTGAATAAGGCCTTGTGAACTCAGGTGTCTCGCAACTGACAGTAAATAATGGGTTTGAAGTTTCAATCTGAACAAAAGAAATACCTGGAAGCCATGAATGAAATAAGAACCAATTTAAGAACCTGAACAGCCTTATTTCCTACTAAATACTCAATACATAAGAACCTAATCAGGCTGACTTGCAAAATTGTAGGTTCTTGTACGCGGGTTTTTACTGTATGTGAATCTTTCCTTTGCTTCAGAGGTGCCTAGCTTCATTCTGTGACGATTTCTACAGTTCTTAAAGTGAAATGCACATGCAGTAAACTTCTTCAAGAAGCTGTTTCCATAGACATTGACTAGACCTTGCCTGTTACATCCAGCCATGTCAGTGCAAATCCCCAGTGGATTGAACATCTTACCTTTGTCTCCACTCACTTTCTGCATGCATTCATTTACAAGCTCAAAAAATAGCTGCACATTTGGGGTGTTTTCAGAGGGGCAATCCATTATAGCCAACGCTATTTGCTTTCTGAGCAAAGGGTGGTACACACTCAATGTCAAGGTTTTATAATGTTTTAGCTTGCCTGATTTTCCATCGAAAAAGCAATGCTCATCCTCCAAGAAGTGTCCACTTCCCTGATTCATATGAAGGAGCATCTTTACCTTGTTTGTGCTGGTCTTGAAAACAAAGTCTGGTTTATCAGGATTCATAGAGCTCAAATTCAGTTTGTAAACATAAAATGTATCATGCTTATCACATTGCTTTTTGAATTCAATGACTGACTCCATGCTATCTTGATTATGATTGCCATTTTCAGATTTCGCACTTTGCTTAAGATTTGAGACCCACTTTTTGTCCAACAAAGGTTTTGCATCTTCCTCTATTTTTTCCCAGTCTTCACCACTTTTAATCGCATTTGCAATTTTCATTGTGGATAACTGAGAAGGTGTGACCTTTGGATTTTCCTTGAAGTACCCCTTTACTTTATCAGCAACAAGCTCTCTGGGTTTCACAGCAGTACATGTGTGCTCACCTTGATGGTAAATAGTGGCTGATGTTTCCTTGCACACAATGTAGCGCCTTGCAGGACAGCAAGTCTTTGCAGCAACATGTCCACATGCTCGACAGCAAATGGACCCATCATTCTTCTCAAATTGAGTTTGGTTTGGATACCCAGACTGACTCCAAAATAAACACTTTACGTTGACACACTTACTGCCTCCAGCACAATTTGAGTATCGCACTGACTTCTTTTTAAATCCAGCCCAGTTAGTAGATGAGTCTGGACCCCAAGGTCTTCCATCTTTTACAGCTGCTATTTTTGGCAAAGTTGGGTCCAATGGAACTACGTATGCACAGGTGCCATCTGTATCATATGGTATCTTTTCACACGATTTCACTTCAACTTGGGAAAACTTTGAAAACACCTTTGACTTTGAAGAAGCATCGCAAAGGGAGGGGCAACCCGGGTTCTGCAAGCCCAAGTCTGATTGTTTCCGAGTGGACACTGAATAGTAACTTTGGCCCCGAGCCTTTGGAGAAAATATCACTTCAGAGTCAGAGTCAGTTGCATCGTCTGAGTCACTTCCAGAACTTATTACATATACAGGGGTCTTAGGGCCAGCCTTGAATTTCTTTCTGACTGGATATCCAACCACGATATTTTCATCATCAGATGACTCATTGAGCGGAAATTTCACTCTTTTACGTGCTGGCAAATTCTTTTCAGGAGTGCAGCTTCTTTTCTCTTCATTTTCCTCACACTCATCACTCATTATTATGGAATAACCTTGTTGCTGAAATATAAAGAAACTAAGATAAAGTGAGCTGTGGTGAGGATTATATGATTTCAGCCAATGAGATCAACACATGCATCTCAAATGAAACAAAATGATGGAAAATTACGGCTGGTTGCCAAGCTCAGCATGGAATACATCCAAAGGAAAGAATGTACTGTATATTTTGGCATCATTTTGTGACTAAATGAGTGATGTAAACTTGACATAATGTAAACTTTAAAAAATAACAGTCATTTGCTTTGCCTTATGGGCAAATGTAACTAACTGTTCTTTAAAAATATGATAATGAAATGAATTGCTATTACACAACATTGTTGAAAAAAGTTTGAGCTTAACTATTCATCAGGTGATGCAGATTTCAATGCCCAATTGACTCACTCAGACACAAAAGAAACTGCAGATTAAGGAGCTCCAAGCTACAGGCCTATGTAGCACCTACAATCTCTTACAAAAGTGTTGGACCCCTATGAAAATCCACGTTTTTCAGAAATATTGTCCCCCCTCCCCCCATTTCAATGTTGATTGCTTTGGTGAATTGTTCTCTTCCTGGATCTGCGTGAAAAAACCCTCTTTGCAATTCATTCAACATTGAAACGGGGGGAGGGGGGACAAAAATTCGATTTTTTCAACAGGGGTCCAACACTTTTGTAAGAGATTGTCTGAAAGTGGCAATTTTCAAAAATTATTTTAAAAGCATTGTATAACTAGTAGCCAGTTGAGAATTGGCCCGAATATTTTGAAGGCTAACTTGTTTCCATTGGGATAGAATGCATTTTCTATCTTCTCTTATTTCTTCTACAATAATTCTTTAAAAAATGCCAAAAATTCCGCATTTCAGGTGATTTCCCACTGTAACTTCCAATCACCATAAAATTGGATGAAATGTAAAAAACACTTTATTTCTATATTTCATCTGGATGTACTAACGAGAAGTAAGATTTCAGGACGGCAAAGAACTTTACATCCAATGTTTAAGGCGGGTTTTGAGAGTATTTTATCTTTGATTTTATTGACTTTTAATTCTTTTGTGACATGCAAAAATGGCAAAATTGCTCCAAAGGATATTCGTCTAGAGTAATTGGTGCAACCGTCATAATTACTTCATACTCATTACTTATGGCACAAATTTTCATTAATAGGAAAGAAGGGTCCTCTCGATTGTGCATTTCTACATGAGACATAACCAAAAAAATGCCATTTCAAGAGGATTTTTGCTTGAAAAAACCAGCTGAAGACGTATTCAGCCTAATTACAAGAGCAAAGAAAATTTTTCCAATTCTTTCCTTTGGTCTAGGCTTAAGGCTATTTGTACCAGCTCTTCAAAAATATCCTGGCTTTTAACATAACTTTGATAGATTTGATAAAATGTATCCTTGAACTTGTAGGACTTGCTTAAAAACTGCATTTTTACCACAAGGATCGGCTCTTTACAAAGAAGCCACGCCCCTTAAAGAGAAGACACGCCCTCTTCAACTTCCAATATTTGCTGCCATTGAGGTCATTCTGATGACTAATGTGTCGTTTGAATTGCTTATTAATTGTCAAAGTACACAGGAGACATTTAAAGTCAAAATTGCCTGTACAGTAACAACAACAAGACTGAGTACTGTAGTGAGTACTGTTGACAGTGCTCACCACAGTACTCACTTTGAAAAAGGCTAATAAAATTTGCAGATTCCTTGGAATTTGCTCATAAATGAACTTTAATCGTGTCAAATACCCATATGAACGATTTATATTCATTGATGCTGTAAATGAAAACAGTTGCAAAGCAGTATTTTGAAAATTGTCAACAGTACTCACTTTCTTCCTCTTAACAAGAACAAATCAATAGTTCTTATTAAGAGAAAAGTGAGTACTGTTCATATTTTCACTTTAACTGGATATAAAAAATGAAAGTAATACATGAATTGAAAGCTTGTGGTGCACTGAAGACATCAATGGGCATGTTAGCCCCTTTCACTGCCAAAATAGAGAAGTACGGAGTGAAACGCTAGTGAGTACTGTGGTGAGTACTGTTGACAGTACTCGCCAGTATGGCCCACTTCCCGAAAGGTCAATGCGTGAGGACAGAAAATATTGCCATATTACTTTATATGCATTAATCTTGAAGAAAAACATCTTATCTTCATGGCACAAACTAATATTGACAGATAGAGTTGCTATTGGTGCAATGGCAGCGGGCCTACTATCTTCAACTATAGGGTTTTCCTTCAGACTGTCTGAAAGTGGCAATTTTCAAAAATTATTTTAAAAGCATTGTATAACTAGTAGCCAGTTGAGAATTGGCCCGAATATTTTGAAGGCTAACTTGTTTCCATTGGGATAGAATACATTTTCTATCTTCTCTTATTTCTTCTACAATAATTCTTTAAAAAATGCCAAAAATCCCGCATTTCAGGTGATTTCCCACTGTAACTTCCAATCACCATGAAATTGGATGAAATGTAAAAAACACTTTATTTCTATATTTCATCTGGATGTACTAACGAGAAGTAAGATTTCAGGACGGCAAAGAACTTTACATCCAATGTTTAAGGCGGGTTTTGAGAGTATTTTATCTTTGATTTTATTGACTTTTAATTCTTTTGTGACATGCAAAAATGGCAAAATTGCTCCAAAGGATATTCGTCTAGAGTAATTGGTGCAACCGTCATAATTACTTCATACTCATTACTTATGGCACAAATTTTCATTAATAGGAAAGAAGGGTCCTCTCGATTGTGCATTTCTACATGAGACATAACCAAAAAAATGCCATTTCAAGAGGATTTTTGCTTGAAAAAACCAGCTGAAGTCGTATTCAGCCTAATTACAAGAGCAAAGAAAATTTTTCCAATTCTTTCCTTTGGTCTAGGCTTAAGGCTATTTGTACCAGCTCTTCAAAAATATCCTGGCTTTTAACATAACTTTGATAGATTTGATAAAATGTATCCTTGAACTTGTAGGACTTGCTTAAAAACTGCATTTTTACCACAAGGATCGGCTCTTTACAAAGAAGCCACGCCCCTTAAAGATAAGACACGCCCTCTTCAACTTCCAATATTTGCTGCCATTGAGGTCATTCTGATGACTAATGTGTCGTTTGAATTGCTTATTAATTGTCAAAGTACACAGGAGACATTTAAAGTCAAAATTGCCTGTACAGTAACAACAACAAGACTGAGTACTGTAGTGAGTACTGTTGACAATGCTCACCACAGTACTCACTTTGAAAAAGGCTAATAAAATTTGCAGATTCCTTGGAATTTGCTCATAAATGAACTTTAATCGTGTCAAATACCCATATGAACAATTTATATTCATTGATGCTGTAAATGAAAACAGTTGCAAAGCAGTATTTTGAAAATTGTCAACAGTACTCACTTTCTTCCTCTTAACAAGAACAAATCAATAGTTCTTATTAAGAGAAAAGTAAGTACTGTTCATATTTTCACTTTAACTGGATATAAAAAATGAAAGTAATACATGAATTGAAAGCTTGTGGTGCACTGAAGACATTAATGGGCATGTTAGCCCCTTTCACTGCCAAAATAGAGAAGTACGGAGTGAAACGCTAGTGAGTACTGTGGTGAGTACTGTTGACAGTACTCGCCAGTATGGCCCACTTCCCGAAAGGTCAATGCGTGAGGACAGGAAATATTGCCATATTACTTTATATGCATTAATCTTGAAGAAAAACATCTTATCTTCATGGCACAAACTAATATTGACAGATAGAGTTGCTATTGGTGCAATGGCAGCGGGCCTACTATCTTCAACTATAGGGTTTTCCTTCAGACAGTCTGAAAGTGGCAATTTTCAAAAATTATTTTAAAAGCATTGTATAACTAGTAGCCAGTTGAGAATTGGCCCGAATATTTTGAAGGCTAACTTGTTTCCATTGGGATAGAATACATTTTCTATCTTCTCTTATTTCTTCTACAATAATTCTTTAAAAAATGCCAAAAATCCCGCATTTCAGGTGATTTCCCACTGTAACTTCCAATCACCATGAAATTGGATGAAATGTAAAAAACACTTTATTTCTATATTTCATCTGGATGTACTAACGAGAAGTAAGATTTCAGGACGGCAAAGAACTTTACATCCAATGTTTAAGGCGGGTTTTGAGAGTATTTTATCTTTGATTTTATTGACTTTTAATTCTTTTGTGACATGCAAAAATGGCAAAATTGCTCCAAAGGATATTCGTCTAGAGTAATTGGTGCAACCGTCATAATTACTTCATACTCATTACTTATGGCACAAATTTTCATTAATAGGAAAGAAGGGTCCTCTCGATTGTGCATTTCTACATGAGACATAACCAAAAAAATGCCATTTCAAGAGGATTTTTGCTTGAAAAAACCAGCTGAAGACGTATTCAGCCTAATTACAAGAGCAAAGAAAATTTTTCCAATTCTTTCCTTTGGTCTAGGCTTAAGGCTATTTGTACCAGCTCTTCAAAAATATCCTGGCTTTTAACATAACTTTGATAGATTTGATAAAATGTATCCTTGAACTTGTAGGACTTGCTTAAAAACTGCATTTTTACCACAAGGATCGGCTCTTTACAAAGAAGCCACGCCCCTTAAAGAGAAGACACGCCCTCTTCAACTTCCAATATTTGCTGCCATTGAGGTCATTCTGATGACTAATGTGTCGTTTGAATTGCTTATTAATTGTCAAAGTACACAGGAGACATTTAAAGTCAAAATTGCCTGTACAGTAACAACAACAAGACTGAGTACTGTAGTGAGTACTGTTGACAGTGCTCACCACAGTACTCACTTTGAAAAAGGCTAATAAAATTTGCAGATTCCTTGGAATTTGCTCATAAATGAACTTTAATCGTGTCAAATACCCATATGAACGATTTATATTCATTGATGCTGTAAATGAAAACAGTTGCAAAGCAGTATTTTGAAAATTGTCAACAGTACTCACTTTCTTCCTCTTAACAAGAACAAATCAATAGTTCTTATTAAGAGAAAAGTGAGTACTGTTCATATTTTCACTTTAACTGGATATAAAAAATGAAAGTAATACATGAATTGAAAGCTTGTGGTGCACTGAAGACATTAATGGGCATGTTAGCCCCTTTCACTGCCAAAATAGAGAAGTACGGAGTGAAACGCTAGTGAGTACTGTGGTGAGTACTGTTGACAGTACTCGCCAGTATGGCCCACTTCCCGAAAGGTCAATGCGTGAGGACAGAAAATATTGCCATATTACTTTATATGCATTAATCTTGAAGAAAAACATCTTATCTTCATGGCACAAACTAATATTGACAGATAGAGTTGCTATTGGTGCAATGGCAGCGGGCCTACTATCTTCAACTATAGGGTTTTCCTTCAGACTGTCTAAAAGTGGCAATTTTCAAAAATTATTTTAAAAGCATTGTATAACTAGTAGCCAGTTGAGAATTGGCCCGAATATTTTGAAGGCTAACTTGTTTCCATTGGGATAGAATACATTTTCTATCTTCTCTTATTTCTTCTACAATAATTCTTTAAAAAATGCCAAAAATCCCGCATTTCAGGTGATTTCCCACTGTAACTTCCAATCACCATGAAATTGGATGAAATGTAAAAAACACTTTATTTCTATATTTCATCTGGATGTACTAACGAGAAGTAAGATTTCAGGACGGCAAAGAACTTTACATCCAATGTTTAAGGCGGGTTTTGAGAGTATTTTATCTTTGATTTTATTGACTTTTAATTCTTTTGTGACATGCAAAAATGGCAAAATTGCTCCAAAGGATATTCGTCTAGAGTAATTGGTGCAACCGTCATAATTACTTCATACTCATTACTTATGGCACAAATTTTCATTAATAGGAAAGAAGGGTCCTCTCGATTGTGCATTTCTACATGAGACATAACCAAAAAAATGCCATTTCAAGAGGATTTTTGCTTGAAAAAACCAGCTGAAGTCGTATTCAGCCTAATTACAAGAGCAAAGAAAATTTTTCCAATTCTTTCCTTTGGTCTAGGCTTAAGGCTATTTGTACCAGCTCTTCAAAAATATCCTGGCTTTTAACATAACTTTGATAGATTTGATAAAATGTATCCTTGAACTTGTAGGACTTGCTTAAAAACTGCATTTTTACCACAAGGATCGGCTCTTTACAAAGAAGCCACGCCCCTTAAAGATAAGACACGCCCTCTTCAACTTCCAATGTTTGCTGCCATTGAGGTCATTCTGATGACTAATGTGTCGTTTGAATTGCTTATTAATTGTCAAAGTACACAGGAGACATTTAAAGTCAAAATTGCCTGTACAGTAACAACAACAAGACTGAGTACTGTAGTGAGTACTGTTGACAGTGCTCACCACAGTACTCACTTTGAAAAAGGCTAATAAAATTTGCAGATTCCTTGGAATTTGCTCATAAATGAACTTTAATCGTGTCAAATACCCATATGAACAATTTATATTCATTGATGCTGTAAATGAAAACAGTTGCAAAGCAGTATTTTGAAAATTGTCAACAGTACTCACTTTCTTCCTCTTAACAAGAACAAATCAATAGTTCTTATTAAGAGAAAAGTGAGTACTGTTCATATTTTCACTTTAACTGGATATAAAAAATGAAAGTAATACATGAATTGAAAGCTTGTGGTGCACTGAAGACATTAATGGGCATGTTAGCCCCTTTCACTGCCAAAATAGAGAAGTACGGAGTGAAACGCTAGTGAGTACTGTGGTGAGTACTGTTGACAGTACTCGCCAGTATGGCCCACTTCCCGAAAGGTCAATGCGTGAGGACAGAAAATATTGCCATATTACTTTATATGCATTAATCTTGAAGAAAAACATCTTATCTTCATGGCACAAACTAATATTGACAGATAGAGTTGCTATTGGTGCAATGGCAGCGGGCCTACTATCTTCAACTATAGGGTTTTCCTTCAGACAATCTCTTACAAAAGTGTTGGACCCCTATGAAAATCCACGTTTTTCAGAAATATTGTCCCCCCTCCCCCCATTTCAATGTTGATTGCTTTGGTGAATTGTTCTCTTCCTGGATCTGCGTGAAAAAAACCCTCTTTGCAATTCATTCAACATTGAAACGGGGGGAGGGGGGACAAAAATTCGATTTTTTCAACAGGGGTCCAACACTTTTGTAAGAGATTGTCTGAAAGTGGCAATTTTCAAAAATTATTTTAAAAGCATTGTATAACTAGTAGCCAGTTGAGAATTGGCCCGAATATTTTGAAGGCTAACTTGTTTCCATTGGGATAGAATACATTTTCTATCTTCTCTTATTTCTTCTACAATAATTCTTTAAAAAATGCCAAAAATCCCGCATTTCAGGTGATTTCCCACTGTAACTTCCAATCACCATGAAATTGGATGAAATGTAAAAAACACTTTATTTCTATATTTCATCTGGATGTACTAATGAGAAGTAAGATTTCAGGACGGCAAAGAACTTTACATCCAATGTTTAAGGCGGGTTTTGAGAGTATTTTATCTTTGATTTTATTGACTTTTAATTCTTTTGTGACATGCAAAAATGGCAAAATTGCTCCAAAGGATATTCGTCTAGAGTAATTGGTGCAACCGTCATAATTACTTCATACTCATTACTTATGGCACAAATTTTCATTAATAGGAAAGAAGGGTCCTCTCGATTGTGCATTTCTACATGAGACATAACCAAAAAAATGCCATTTCAAGAGGATTTTTGCTTGAAAAAACCAGCTGAAGTCGTATTCAGCCTAATTACAAGAGCAAAGAAAATTTTTCCAATTCTTTCCTTTGGTCTAGGCTTAAGGCTATTTGTACCAGCTCTTCAAAAATATCCTGGCTTTTAACATAACTTTGATAGATTTGATAAAATGTATCCTTGAACTTGTAGGACTTGCTTAAAAACTGCATTTTTACCACAAGGATCGGCTCTTTACAAAGAAGCCACGCCCTTTAGAGATAAGACACGCCCTCTTCAACTTCCAATATTTGCTGCCATTGAGGTCATTCTGATGACTAATGTGTCGTTTGAATTGCTTATTAATTGTCAAAGTACACAGGAGACATTTAAAGTCAAAATTGCCTGTACAGTAACAACAACAAGACTGAGTACTGTAGTGAGTACTGTTGACAGTGCTCACCACAGTACTCACTTTGAAAAAGGCTACTAAAATTTGCAGATTCCTTGGAATTTGCTCATAAATGAACTTTAATCGTGTCAAATACCCATATGAACAATTTATATTCATTGATGCTGTAAATGAAAACAGTTGCAAAGCAGTATTTTGAAAATTGTCAACAGTACTCACTTTCTTCCTCTTAACAAGAACAAATCAATAGTTCTTATTAAGAGAAAAGTGAGTACTGTTCATATTTTCACTTTAACTGGATATAAAAAATGAAAGTAATACATGAATGAATTGAAAGCTTGTGGTGCACTGAAGACATTAATGGGCATGTTAGCCCCTTTCACTGCCAAAATAGAGAAGTACGGAGTGAAACGCTAGTGAGTACTGTGGTGAGTACTGTTGACAGTACTCGCCAGTATGGCCCACTTCCCGAAAGGTCAATGCGTGAGGACAGAAAATATTGCCATATTACTTTATATGCATTAATCTTGAAGAAAAACATCTTATCTTCATGGCACAAACTAATATTGACAGATAGAGTTGCTATTGGTGCAATGGCAGCGGGCCTACTATCTTCAACTATAGGGTTTTCCTTCAGACAGTCTGAAAGTGGCAATTTTCAAAAATTATTTTAAAAGCATTGTATAACTAGTAGCCAGTTGAGAATTGGCCCGAATATTTTGAAGGCTAACTTGTTTCCATTGGGATAGAATACATTTTCTATCTTCTCTTATTTCTTCTACAATAATTCTTTAAAAAATGCCAAAAATCCCGCATTTCAGGTGATTTCCCACTGTAACTTCCCATCACCATGAAATTGGATGAAATGTAAAAAACACTTTATTTCTATATTTCATCTGGATGTACTAACGAGAAGTAAGATTTCAGGACGGCAAAGAACTTTACATCCAATGTTTAAGGCGGGTTTTGAGAGTATTTTATCTTTGATTTTATTGACTTTTAATTCTTTTGTGACATGCAAAAATGGCAAAATTGCTCCAAAGGATATTCGTCTAGAGTAATTGGTGCAACCGTCATAATTACTTCATACTCATTACTTATGGCACAAATTTTCATTAATAGGAAAGAAGGGTCCTCTCGATTGTGCATTTCTACATGAGACATAACCAAAAAAATGCCATTTCAAGAGAATTTTTGCTTGAAAAAACCAGCTGAAGTCGTATTCAGCCTAATTACAAGAGCAAAGAAAATTTTTCCAATTCTTTCCTTTGGTCTAGGCTTAAGGCTATTTGTACCAGCTCTTCAAAAATATCCTGGCTTTTAACATAACTTTGATAGATTTGATAAAATGTATCCTTGAACTTGTAGGACTTGCTTAAAAACTGCATTTTTACCACAAGGATCGGCTCTTTACAAAGAAGCCACGCCCTTTAGAGATAAGACACGCCCTCTTCAACTTCCAATATTTGCTGCCATTGAGGTCATTCTGATGACTAATGTGTCGTTTGAATTGCTTATTAATTGTCAAAGTACACAGGAGACATTTAAAGTCAAAATTGCCTGTACAGTAACAACGGCTATCTCTAAAATATGGAATATGGAATGATGGAATGGAATGATGGAATGGAATAATGGAATGGAATGATGGAATGGTTAGTATGGAATGGTCAAATATTTCAAAATTTTCCATCATTTTCCATCAATATCTCCTTAAATGTATGTAAGGAGTGGTTTCGCATATGCTCCAACGAGAAAGCAGAACTTTTTATGAAAATTCAGGGAATTATGGGGCCATTCCATGTTTTAGAGATTCTCTAAAATATGGAATGGTCAAATATTTTCAAAATCTTCCATCAGTTTCCTGCAATACCTCCTTAAATGTATGTAAGGAAAGGTTTCGCATATGCTCCAACAAGAAACCAGAACTTTTTATGAAAATTCAGAGAATTATGGGGCCATTCCATGTTTTAGAGATTCTCTAAAATATGGAATGGTCAAATATTTTCAAAATCTTCCATCAGTTTCCTGCAATACCTCCTTAAATGTATGTAAGGAAAGGTTTCGCATATGCTCCAACAAGAAACCAGAACTTTTTATGAAAATTCAGAGAATTATGGGGCCATTCCATGTTTTAGAGATTCTCTAAAATATGGAATGGTCAAATAATTTCAAAATCTTTCATCATTTTCCTGCAATACCTCCTTAAATGTATGTAAGGAGTGGTTTCGCATATGCCCCAACAAGAAACCAGAAGTTTGTATGAAAATTCAGAGAATTATGGGGCCATTCCATGTTTTAGAGATTCTCTAAAATATGGAATGGTCAAATAATTTCAAAATCTTTCATCATTTTCCTGCAATACCTTCTTAAATGTTTGTAAGGAGTGGTTTTGCATGTGCTCCACCAAGAAACAAGGACTTTTGATGAAAATTCAGAGAGTTATGGGGCCATTCCTTGTGTTAGAGATTCTGTAAGTCATGATAGGATTTGACTTTTTGGGCATGATAGTGTTACATGTATATTCTTCTCAGTTATGTGTAGATATCAATTTGCGGCACATGTTTGTATGTTTTGTGAAATTGTAAATGCTTTGAGGTATTTTGAAAGCAATTCGATATTTCAGAGATCTATGACCTAATAAGTTCTTTGTTTTGTTGTGGTCTGGAACAATGCCGCCATTTGGCATTCTATGCAAGTTGCGTAATATTGCGATAAGCACACGTGGTTCGATGTCTTTCTCCTTCTGCATCTGCATTCCTTCCTTTGAGACATGCGGCAATGTCCATTTCATCGAGGACCACATTTTGCGTTCCAAAGCCTAAGAAGCAGGAGGATCTTTTGTCCGGACTGGAGCAGTTTGATTGGAAAGCTCTGAGCGAGTTCCGAAGAATCGGCAATGGCAGCTATGGGTTTGTGGACTTTGCAAAATACAAAAAAATGCCAGTGACTTAGGCCACCTTCCAGTCATCGTCAAGCAGCCATTTCAGATAGCTGGCCACGAAAAAGAATTCGCTAAAGAAGCGCGCCTGTTGCAGAGTGTAGGAGAACATCAGAACATTGTCAAGTTCATCGCTGTTTGTTCAAGGCCTACCCATGCATTGATGCAAGAATACGTTGCTTTTTCGTTTGCACCATTTGGCGACAACAAGGTCGTAAGCTCTCTCGCTGATTTCTCAAATCATGTAGACACTGTTTTTGACTTTGAGGGCTTTGAAAATGTGCCACCTATTGCAATGGAAGACATTATAGATGGGGTTGCTTTCCTACATGGAAAAGGTATTGTCCATAGAGACCTTAAGCCAGGGAACATCCTCGTAAGCAACCAACACTACGAGCATCTTCCAGAAAACATTTTTCGTGATCAATGGGAGGCTGGAACTCTCAAACCAATTGTGTGCAAGCTCACTGATTTCGGTGAAAGTCGTTCAGCACTTATACAAACAAATACCCTCCTCCAATCAAAAGCAACCAACCTTGATAGAGGGAGCCCCGCTTACATGTCACCGGAAATCCTTTTACCGGAAATGCGACCAAAGAATGGATCAATTGCAGATCTGAAAGCAGTTGATATATGGGCGTTAGGAATGGTACTTTTTGATTTGGCAGATCCATCGAGCAAATATCCTTACCATCAAGAGATTGAGAGTGATCGCAACGCCTTCCCATTTAAGACTTCACGAGAGTCACTTGGAGACTTGATGCGGAAAAAAATGCTCCCCTCACCGACCCAAAAGTACCAAGTATTGCAAGCTACTCATTGGGACACAGTGTTTCAGGTACATAAGCGTTGCGTGACATTCGAGTCAGAAAAGCGTCTTCGCACTGCAAGCCAAGTGAAGGATTTCCTTGAAGATAGGCAAATTAGTGTACCATGCAATATCATCAACCTGGCCGTATCTCAAACGAGTGGTTTGCAGGAATATGACAGAAGGGTTGCTGAAAAATTCGCTGCTTCAATGGAATTAACCTTAAAAGGGACTTCTTGCACCGTAACGAAGAATGATGGCACAAATGCATGCGTCTTTCTCTGCTTGAAGGTATTAGACGAAGTATCTCGTCTCATGACATCTTCTGCAGGTGGAGAAGTTTTGACGGACGAAATTGAGCGGATTACAACGGAAGTAATAAGTAATTTTCCCACCATGCTAAATGAGTACCGAGAGAAGAATCTACTGTACACTGTTATGTCAGCATATGTCATTATGCGCGATAACAATCTCCTGGCAAGTAATTTTGAATTTACAGAGGAACTGCCATACGAGCACACAGTTTATTCATCAGAAGGGCGTCAGCATCTGGAGCAGAAAATAAGAGCACTGGACAGCAAAGGCGATTTCCTGGCAATTTATACATGCGAACCATATTCCCTAATCATTGGTTCAATCAATCGGCAACTGTTTCTTGTAGACACGCACCCTGTCCCAGTGAAATGTGATGGAAACCTAAATGGCCAAATCAGAGTGTACAGCCCATCGGATAAGAGGTCTTGTCGCGCATTATGTAGTTGGCTCTGGCACAGACTTTCTGAGAGTGGTGTAGGAAAGATGCAAGGACAGTCATTTGCGGTTGCTTGGAAAGCATCAACAAAATTACAATCAAATGAGGAGGTAAGACAAATACTGAAACAGCAATGGATTAAGCACATAAGTGCACAGTAAGCATTCGCGTATTAGATTCTACAATATTGCGAGTCATCGGCTTTGGGACAGCAACAATTGATGAAATGAATTATTCTTATAAGATGGGGGTCTAATTTGACAATTCCTTAATTCAATAAGTTCTTATGCGTGGTTGTTTACTGCAAAAAATAAGAAATTGCAATTTTTACTTTGCTGCGTTCTTTTATAATACAACAATTTGTTGAGAGTATAGACCAAATAGACCTCGCTCCCTTTGATATTCAACCTTAAAACGGGTACCTTGTTCTTGTGTATGGTTCTCATTGCATTGACTTTGGTCATTTTTCTGATTTTCGTACTACTATTGAAATTAAATTTGGTGTTACGTCCAGCCTCCTGGTGGCGTGCTCAATTTAGTTTCAGGAGGTCTTCTTTTCCTTCCAACAGCGAGAAGATGCAGAAAACGAGAGAAACGAACAGACGATGGAGAGCAGAGAAGGAGGAAGGAGTCAGAGTACCTTTCAACAAATCTTTGATACCAACTGCATGGAGGGAAACATGAGGTAAATCAAACAAGCTTTGCTTTTTGCTGCTTAAGAGTTTGACGTGAATTCCTTGTAGTTGTACTCCTGTCACAGGTCCAATTGCGTATTGTGGAGGCTTACCTTCGCTATAGTAATATACGCTTTTTCATGTTTCGTTATAACAGCATCAATGTAACAGTACTTTTTCTTTGAATCAAATGAAAATTAGCTGTAAGCTGATTCAAGAAACGACACAGAGATACACAATGAACCATTTGGGATCTACAGTTCTTTTCCTTCAAAGCAAAGGATGGTTGTCATAATGCTGCAGTAGGGAGCAGCAGCACCATATATTTGCGCAGTGAAGCTAGGCTTCCGTAATACGCCATTTGGGCCTCCTGGACTGTGGTTTAACAGAGTTTACCAACTTCAAATGGTCTGCCAGTATTTGCTAACTGCTTTCCTAGTAGGTCCTTATTCTCTTTGGGCCTAGACGGACCATTGGTTATAGGAGAGATCTTAGCCCACCTACAAATGAACTAAATTGATGCTACATAAAGAATATAAATGATCTTGTCTCCTTATTGTGTCTTTCTTTCTCTTTACCTTCTAGGGCAGCCAATGAGCTTTCAGGTCTAACACAATGCAAGCGTCTAGGCCCGTCGTCTCAACTTTCAATTTCAATCCGCCAAAGTCTCATATTACCAAGTCTAGTTCTGGCTTGCTCCCCCGTAGCCATAATGCCTTCAGGGGAGGATGCAGGGCAAGTTACGAAGGAGCAAATCAGAATGAGACCTTGTGATATGAGACTTTGGCGGGTTAAAAGTGGAAGTTGAAACGACGGGCCTTAACGCTTGCAGCGATTGAGACCAGAAAGAAGCTCATTGGCTGCTCTAGAAGGTAAGGGGGAGGAAAAGCACAAGAAGGAGACAAGGTGACCTAAGATTTCTCCTACAATCCATGGACTGACAGTAGATGATTGATGAAACAAATGTATCAAAAGGATCTCATGCAACAAAATCAGATTCTTGTCAGTACAAAATCAGGTACGTCATGTGCGTGTTGAGGCCTAGATCTTACTTTGTTGCTTCATAGTGACAAAAGTGCAGAAAGCAGCGATAAATCGGATACAAGCACGACCTCAAGCATTGAATGTACAGGAGCTTCTGTGAGTAAACATTTCCATCAAGTTTTGTCTCAACGACCTAATGCATACTTTGCTTTCAAATTTTTTCATCTTAACTACGGTTAAATTTTTAAGAGAAGATGGTTCCTTTATGCGATGACTTCATTTTTGTTCTATTCGTTCTTTGAACGATATTTTTTCTTTTACAATGGCGCAAAATGTAACATTCTGTAATTTTGTTGTTGTTGTTGTTGCTGTTGTTAATTCGATATTTACAAGCTAACAATATATACAACATATACAAAGTTAACTAATCTAAATCGAACGAACATATGGTATTCGTATTTTCTGTATGGTCGATGAGGCACAAAATGCAACGGGTTTTGCCAGGTTATGGATTCCCTGAGATCAGGCCACTTCCATACTTCGATATATGTAAATTGCTATACACTTCTTTCTAACACTGGAAATGCATGGCATCGAAGTCGTAGTTATGTGAATATTTTTTTCGCAATCAACCTGTCTCTGTAGAATCGTTATTTGTGCTGTCCATTTGAGTGTTCATTATTTATGCACTTTATGCCTGAACTCCTTTTATCTTTTCACAGAACGCTACGCAACATCGAGCAGACTGGACTGCAGCCAACAGAATTTTAGAAGATCTGTTTGATAATGAGGAAAGCGATAGAAATTCTAGGTATGTTTCAGAAAAAAACACCCTTAATTTACTTTGCAGAAAAGTTTTTGATAGTTAACGGTGATTTTGTAAAACATTCTTACTGCTCAAAGCAGCCTTTTGCTGCGTGATTTGGCAATTTGCTTAGGGACCAGTCATTATCACGAACAATTTAGGGCAGTGAAAGGGGGGCCACTGAAAACCTTCAGTGTAAAATAAGGGGCCATGAAAACTTAACAAATCCGATCAGCTATCTGAAACGCAAATGTTATCCTTTTATGATTTTTGTTGTGCCTTGCATTATTCCTCAAAGTATTATTTTTTTCATGAAATCTCCTGGTCCTCCTGGTGCTTTGCCACCTTTTTCTCTATAAAACGAATTTGTAAGTCATTTTTGCTTCACTTACCATCTGAAAACATGATTTGTCGCTTGGGAATATGTCATCAAATTTGATACAGTACAGAGAGGGGCCACCAAAAAGTTACAGCTAAATAATCGGGGGCCCTTGAAAATCTTAAGAGGATTTGAAGGGGTTATGAAAAACGTTTATCATCAATAAAAATATCTTCCTGCCCCCTACCCAGGCAGTAATAATGACTGATCCCTATAATGATTTACTCGTGTCCGTGAGAAAACCATGACTTATTTTATCTATATACATCAAATGATAATGAAACGTCTAGAAAATTACAAAGAATGTCCGGCAAGACAAGTGTGAAATGCAACAGTCTTGAATATTGGAAATGTCATCGTTGTTGTCTTACAGCTTAGCCAAAATCATTTTCTCTATTTTCATTCTTAGTTATCCCAACTACGAAGAAATTAAACCAATTGGCACTCCCTATAAAGATGATCCATTGACACCAGTGTTTTCTTGGTCGAAAAAACCGTACACGTGGCAAGAGATTGTTGCAATTCTTCATCACGAGTACGAAGCTCAGCATCTATGTGTGGCACCACCAGTAAATGTTTCTCACAATGTTTGCTTTTTGGTTGATAACTACCGTCTCAAGAACACAGACGATGTAAAATGCGATGACATGGGAGTCTGGATAAACAAGGGAGCGCCAAAGTTGCATTTCGAATTCTTAACACGTGAAGACGGGACAGTAGTGGATGTTGTTAGAACAGATAAACGAGGAAAGATGCAAAGGGACGGTTACTGTTTGCTAAAGAGAACGTTCTATGTCAATTCTGCAAGCACCGACTGCCGAAAAGTTGTTTCTACATTACTAGGTAAGCAGGCGTAATGCAACTTGATTCGAGATTCTTCAGAAATGATAATTTTTGGATCGCAATTTATCTTCTTTCCAGTGTATCCAGGTTTTGCATGTTAACTGAGTTATTCATCACTTACTTGAAGTTTTTGTTGTATGACCAATTGCAGATGCCGGAAAGAAACCGGACATTTACATGCATACAAGAAAAGCATTTTGTATTTGATAAGTAACCCCACTTATTGAATCTCAATTAAGTAGAAAGTAGTACGTTCACTTAAATCATATCATTAGAATTTTGAATCATACCTAGTTGGGTTGCGTTTTTCTGAAACATCCTGTAATTTTGTAGTGTAAGACAGATACAAAGTGCACATCATTTTTGGTTTACTGAAGCACCAAGTAATTTCCTGTATACTTTTCAGACAATGACAAGGAGAGAGGACGGTATACATTCATACAATACACCTTCAAAAGCAAAGAGCACGACATTATTTGTCGAAAGCCTCATGGAAATGCAAGACAAAGTAGAAGCGCATACTGCAGGTTGCTTCCTAGTACAATCAGTGTTCTGAAAGCTTCCTTGGAAGACAAGGCTCAAACCCCCAAAGCCAATTTGGATCAAGTCTACCAACAAGCCGGAGATGTTGTTGGCGCAAGGAGCCTGGGTCAACTTCCTAGAGGCCCCTCTGACTTGTACAACGCTAGATACAGTGCAAGAAGATCCGCAAAGAACCTTGTAGCAACTTCTTCCGCGACGCCAAACAGTGCTTCGATCCAGCTAGATGGCCTATGGGTGCTTTTGGAGCGCGCCAAAAGAGAAGAGGAATTAACCAAGGCCGATTTATTCATTCGTGAATGTGTCATTCACCCAAGTCTTCTTGTCATTCTCGCAAGTGACCGTCAGATGACCGAGCTTCAACTGTTCTGCACGCACCCTGCTGAGTTCTCCATATTGAGCGTCGATCCAACATTCAACATTTTTGACAAAAATTTGAGTTTGACGGTGACAACTTATCGCAATCTACGTCTCACCCATAAAGAGACTGGAAAGCCACCGGTTTTTGTTGGGCCATTATTGATGCACCAGAAGAAGGATTGCCCAACATATTCTAAATTCTCACATCGTTTGGTAACGGAGAATCCTGCTCTCGAAGGTCTACTTGCGTGTGGTACGGATGGGGAAAAAGCACTGATAGACGGACTTGCCCGTAATTTCCGTTATGCGATATTCCTCCGGTGCTTCATTCACTTCAAGGATAACATCAAGCGGGAGCTAGCAAGGCGAGGAGTATCACCGAAAGATAAAAAATCGTTTATCGAGGATATTTTTGGAAAGATCGATGGAGAAACGAAGTTTTATGGGCTTGTCGACTGCGAAACGGAAGACGAGGTAACCAGAAAGCTAGAAAGCTTGAGGGATGTATGGTTTGAACGCGAAGGCCATCAAGGAAACGAAAGTACAAGTTTCTACGAATGGTTTAGAAAGGAAAAGGTTAGCTCAGTATTTTCCATTAACGCTAGTCTCCAGTCGGAAGCAGTGACTGAGCGAACTCTCATCTGTGATTTTGAATAAAAGTCACGCCTGAGCAGCGGCATTTTTGGCCTAATGCCTTATTTCCTCGCAGCGGCATTTTGCTAGCGAGCACAATTTTACACAATAAAAGGTTGCTCAGCCGCAACTTTTTTCAATAGAAACAACGAAACTTCTCTTCGCTCGCAAAATGCTGCCGTGTACAAATAAGGCTTAACGGCGTGGAAGAAAGGTACATTTGAAGCTTGAAACCCGGAGGGAGCGTAGCTTAAGTTCTCCCTGGTACGGGGCTGTGCCATTTTTAGGGTACCCTTTTTATGATTAAGTCCAGATTTATCGGTATGGTTTGTAAAACTTCATTTATTGCTGAGCGTTTTCGGCATTTCCAGATTTATTGGTATGCTTTTCAGAAATTCTTTCTGGAGTTATGGGGCAACTTTTCGAAAATTTTTCCTGATTGATGGGTGGTACTTTTACGATTTGAATGGCGAAACCCCGTATCTTGGAAACTCAAGGTACCCCCCTTAGGCCTGGAAAAAAACTTGAATTGTCTCGAGAGATAGCGAGTTGTTTGAGATGCGGTAAAAGCCCGCGCAGAAGAGCCTACAGTTTTCAAATCAATGTGGGTTCTTAAAAAATGACAACAGGGGATAGGTTCTCCTATAGCAATTAAATATTTGGTGATTTCAGCATGTAAGTTTTTAATCCACGAGGTTCTTATACACGGGTTTTCACTGTAGCCGTGCCTTTACCCATACTTGAGTCAAGTGAAGAGCAATTTTCAATCGTTTGAGATGTTGATTAGTTCAAGATAACCATGACTCAGAATCGAACCAATTTATTCGCTAGTTGTACGTAAATGACATGTAGCAATAACCCTAAATTCAATATTCGTTTTGTAGATGCAGGAAATGATCGAATCTATGTTAAAACCCGTGCGTATTGATGCTGGTCTCGGCAATCCTCCAGCTGAGTACACAAACAATGATGCAGAATCTGCCAACTTCATGATCAAGCATGGCTTGAACTTCAACTCCAAAGAGCCACATCAGTTCATTGACGACATCAAAAAGATAATCGAAACACAGTTCAACAACGAAGAAAGAGCTGTCTTTGGAAAAGGTCCCTTTGAAGTTCGGGAACAGTTCAAACATTTGGCTGTAAAAGATTCTGCTTGGGGTAAAATGACTCATGCTCAAAGAGCTGCTAAAGTTGCCAAGTTTCTGAAGTCAGGCATTGAAGAAGGCCAGAAAGAGGAAATCGAGCGGCAAGAAAGTGACTTTGCGATCAAAGACAAGTTACCACTCACTGCCATTGAGAGTGGCATCACCAAGGTGCCAATATCTGTCTTGGAGATAATGTTTGAAAAAGCCGCCTATTTAGTGTCAACCCCTGGCCTCGTTGTTCCACAGCCTGGAGCAACAAACGAATCCTTCATTGTGGCAGGACATTCAAATCGCTTCTACTGCGTCACGCAAGGAAAGGGAGGATCTTTAAGTTGCGATAGAAATTGTTCGAACCGCCAGACCAAAATCTGTGAACATGTTCTTGCTGTGGCGTGCAGAAGAGGCACATTTGAACAGTTCCTTGCGTGGTTCAAACGAGGATGCAAAGGAGCAAAACTACTTGATCTAGCTCTGCAAGGTGGCCCGAAGAATGCGGGAAGGAAGCCGAGTAATAGGAAACGGAGCAATGCCAAAAGGCCGATAGCAGATGTTTATGTCGACATGTTGGATGAAAATCCGAAGCAGCAAGAACAACAGCAAGATGCTGCAGATCCCACAAACAAACAAGAGGTCCAGATAAATACTGCAGCCAGTGTGTCATTATGCCATAATCAAGAACATAGCAGTTCCTCATCATTTCAGGTGGTTCAACAGCAGTTTAAGCGCCCTACAACACAGGAACATGTAATTTCAATGCAGGAGCAGCAGCGCTTGCTACAGCAACACCAAAAACAACAGCAGCACCAACAACAACAACAGATCCAACAGCAACGACAGATCCAACAACAGCAGATTCAACAACAGGAGCACCAACAACAACAAATCGAACAACAGCAGATCCACCAACAGCAGATCCCACAACAACAACAGATCCAACAACCGCAGATCCAGCAACAGCAAAAACAACAGCAAATGCAACGAAGATGGGAATTACTGCAAGAGCAGCAGCTGCATCAAGCTAGACAAAATATAGAGCGACAACAAGCTGAAGAAGATCGGTATGCTTTTCAGCGACACTCCTTTAATGCAGTGCCACTTTTATTTCAAATGGGACAGGTACGTCGTTTTCCAATTGTGTTGTGTGTTGTGAAGTTCTTGTGTTTGCCTGTATAATGACAGGGTTAAAGTTTACAAAGAGGAAACGGGACAATGATCAGCGAATGTATTATCTGAGAATCGTTTTACGGTAGTTTGCTACAACTCGAATATGTTTACTTGTTTGGTGCGAACTTCTACCGACTATGACACATGTTAACCCTTTATACAGCAGGGTTGCCATATGGCAACCAAATATTGCAACTCCGCCTCGTTTTGAAACATCCGGTTTTGCCCCAATTTTGTGCATGATTACATGAAGTCAACCTACCAGCAATGCAATTCATTTAAGATGTGGCCATTTGAGCACTGCGTTGGAGAGAAAATTCCAGGCTGAAAAGGTGAGGTTCTTGTGACTTTTGCAACTACATTTTGATATCATTATCAGTAAATTTAGCAATGGCTTTTAGTATAGGTAGCAAGCAATTTAGCATGTCCCTGGCACACTCTTTTTTATGACTCATTAGCTTTTTGTCACTGTGGGTTTGAAGATTGGCCTAATCACCCAGAAAATGTTTACTTGCCATATGGCAACTTTGCTGTACAAGGGTCAAATTTTAGTTGCATTGATAACAGGGCTGAAAAATTTTCGTTTTGAATGTAATCAACTTTCTGTTGTCAATAAGCCTTTGTTATAATAGGTGTAACCTTAAACTGAGTTTAGGGGCTACACTATTGTAGTGTAATGATGATGAATAAAAGTTTTCTTTGTTTGAACTTTTCAGATAGATTGATGATCAAATGGAGAAGAGAAGCAAAATAAGATTTGGAATAGATGATGCTGTTCAGTACATTTTTACACCAGGAGGGTCTGATTCCGAGATGTCTGATCTTTATGATAGTGAGAGTGAAGATGAGGATGGTATAGAACACTTCAGAGTTGGTGAAGATCTGGAAAAAATGATTCCTTGTGATGGGTCTGATGGAAGTGATTCAGATGAAGATGCAATGCAGGCGGCAACTAAGCAGACTCCCCATGAAGGAAAGCAAAAACGAAGTTATCGCTGGTGTCATAAGCAACCACCTGTGGTAGATGAAGCATTTGGTGGTGAAGAGTTTAGTTTGCCTCCAGAAGCTTTTGCTGACTTATCTCCTCTTTATTACTTCCAGCAATTTTGGGATGACAGTATTACTTGCCAACTTGTCGAACAGACCAACTTATACAGTGTGCAGAAAACTGGTAAGAGCATTAACACCACAAAAGATGAGATGGAGCAATTCATTGGCATCCAAATGAAAATGAGCATAGTGAAGATGCCAAGGTATCAAAATTACTGGGCTGCTGAAACACGATATTCCCCAGTTGCTGATGTAATGAGTTTGAAACGTTATGAAAAGATTCGCCAGTTTCTGCATGCCAATGACAATTCTCAGAGCAATAACCCAGATAACAAAGGGAATAGATTATTCAAAGTTGAGCCAGTACTTTTGGCCCTTCAGAAAAACTGCCAGAAGTTAGAACAAGAAGAGTACCAGTCCATAGATGAACAAATAGTTCCTGCCAAGACGAAATATAGCGGCATCAGGCAATACAATCCCAAGAAGCCTCACAAATGGGGTTTTAAAAATTTTTTAAGAGCTGGTAAAAGTGGAATCATTTACGATTTCTTTTTTTACACAGGGGCAGGAAGTACTGGTAAAAAGTCATGTTCAGCAAAGGATGTGGTTTTGAGACTATGCGAAAACGTTCCAAAGCATTGTAACTATAAAATGTTTTTTGACAATTGGTTCTCCACACTGGACCTTTGCCTTGAATTAAAAGATCTTGGCACATTGAGTACTGCAACTATTCGTTCAAATAGGCTTGCTGGCTGCCCCTTGAAATCTGAGGCTGAACTAAAAAAGGAGGGGAGGGGCAGTGTTTCTTACCAAACAGATCTCAACAGTGGGATAACTGTTACTCGATGGTATGATAACAAATGTGTTCAATTGACATCTACACATGTCAAAATGGAGATAGCAGATAAGCCTGTCAAAAGATGGGACTCTTCCACAAAATCCCATATAGATGTTCAATGTCCCACTGTTGTAGTTGCATACAATGGCTCAATGGGTGGAGTCGACCTGGTAGACATGCTCATTGCCTTGTACAGAACAAAGATAAAATCAAAAAGATGGTACCTACTGCTGATATTCCATGGAGTCGACATTGCTAAGATAAATGCATGGCTTTTATACAAAAGGTACTGTTCACAGCTAAAGATTTCATATAAAAAGCAAATGTCTCTGCTAATTTTTATCAGCAAGTTATCAGATGCACTAATCAAAGCTGGAAAAGAAAGCTCTTGTAAGAGACCAGCGGGAAGACCATCCAAACGTGCATCAGAAGCAAGTGATGCTGAAACTCCAAAACGTGGAAGAGCTGCAGTTGTAGCACTCCCGGATGTTGATTCAAGGTTTGATATGTTTGGGCATTGGCCTGAATATCGCAAAAAGAAGAACAAATGTCGCTTATGCAAAAGTGGATACAGTCGAGTGTACTGCCTCAAATGCAACATATGCTTATGTCTGACGTCAGACAGAAATTGTTTTAAGGATTTTCGTAAAAAATAAATAACCATTCAAGTATTAGAAAGACAGGAGTATAACCCAGATGCCTGGTTAATATCTCAAAATAATTTTAAATCAATACGTAAGTTTATAGACCATTTAGACAATTCAAATTAGAGACGGGGGGCAGTTTGTTCTGGGGAATGGCAAGTGCAGTGGGCATTTGGCCAAGCTGTGGCCAGGATCGCTACTGCATAAAGGACACAGCATTAGAGCTGCTTTAGGACTTGTTTCAGAACTGTGAACAACAATGTTTGCTTCAAGTTCAGGCCCTGCACTGCCACTTCAAAAGTTTACCCCCTTCGTATGACGCAGTCTGAGCCATTGTTCATGCTTGTTTCTAAGCAAAACTATCAGTTTGAATTTTGTTCACCCATCAGATTCAGAAAAATTCAACAGATATCTTACTTGGATGTTTTCCTTGCATCAATTTTTCATTGAATCTGAAGAGGATATTTGAAAGTAACAAGTTCAGTTGAATTCCTTTCACCACCAATGGAAAATCAGAGTAAGCTGTCGTTATTCTAAATTCTTCAAATGCATTGACAGGCTAACCTTGCAGCAGCCATTCTGTAGAACTGCCATCTGCCATTTACCAGAACATATCACTCTCGCCAGTCTCAGATTCTAGTTGTTGAAATGGTCCATTGTTTGAAATTTTACTTTACTTTGTACGCTTACATCAAATATAATGTTAAGATCACAGTGGAAATGCACCACATGGAAAGTTGCAACTTTTCAATTGTCCACAACATAACTGAGATTATGGTTGTGGCTCCTACAATTATCAAATTTTTGTGTGTAAAGGTAGAGGGCATTTGCACAAAATACTTGCTTTCATCAAAGCCATTTTTGAAATTTTGTACCACAAAAAACTGTCTGGTTGATACGGCAGAGGGTCTCTAAAAGGCTCAATTTTCCATGAATAATGCCCTTTTTAGCCTTTCCTGTGTTTGCTAAGTATTTGTTATGACAATTGGTTGACTGAATTTTAACAAGTTACTATTGAGAGTACTTCCAGAAACTGTTGTCTTGATTTAAAGTGTAATATTACTGTGTGACACTGTTACCCCAGTACAGCGAAGTTGCCATATGGCAACAAATTGAAAACAATAGAACAATGGCCTTTGTCACACTTTTTCTTTCTAAATATGTTGTTTGGCCTTCATTGTGCAAAAATATACAATGAAATAATTTTTTCAATGATTATTTCAAAATGTGCTGTATAAAGGGTTAATGCTCATAAATCTTCTACTGAGTATGAAAATATTCATGCTCATATAATAGCTGGAGCCTTTCTTAAAAACAGGTAAAGTTGAAGAAATCGCAGCTAAAGCTAAATTTGATGGAGAGCATAAGAAGCTAATAAACTCAATCCGCTATTTTGAAACATGACAAAGGCTTATTATCCTAAAGTTGAACAGTCATCTTGTAGTGTAAGTTCAAATAACATCGAATCGAAAAAAAACATTCTTCTTTGATTGAAATTAAGAAAAGGAAACCAGTTCAAGGAGTGTACGGAGGAAAGTATAGCTGAGAGGGAAGATAGATCATAGCATTCTGTTGTTTATATATATCTCTCTCTTTCCTTTAGCCTTCACCAGGCGTGCTATTACCACAGCAACAACCAACCATGGAGCAAATGTTTTCCGTGAAATGGCTCCCTGGAACGACGGTTTCAAAGTGTTATGGGTGCAGGAGGGAAATAAAGAATCCTCCATTGGCAGAACCAGACGACCTCATTGTCGTATATCGCGATGTGAGGGAGTACAAGGACCGTATAACAGGTCAGAAGCATATTACTCAAGAGCCTCAGAATGTTCATTTCCACCTGTTTGCTTCGTGCATCAAACAAAGATATCCGGCATTCAATTCCTCGTACTTTTACGTTCCTAGAGAATTCAAGAACTTTTTGAAACCAACCCATCACCTTCGCTTGCTTACTGAATTCGGTTGGACACCTTGAATGGCAATGTATTTGCTTTTGCTTTATTTGATTTTCACATTTGACTGATTTAAAAAGGGAAGGCACTTATCATGATTTCATATTGATTTCATACAGTAAAGTCCCGCCAACAAATATAACGGCACTTTGACATCAGTTTACTGTTCTCCCTTAATTAGTCGAATGTTCTCCTATCGTTTTGGCCAAAATTTGGGGTCTGAGTTTCTTCCGAGTTTCTTATAAAGTGCGATCTCAGGCGGGACTCTATTGTAGTGCAAACAGTTTCACCGACTGCTGCCTTTCTTCGTTTACTAATCTAGCTGTTAAGTTCTGTTCAGTGGCGTAATGGATGGTGGTTGGGATTAAAGCGATTCCAAAGGGCCAAATTACGGTTTTCGCTAAAATAAAACAGTACCAATTTCATTTGAAAAAGAACTGGTTACAAGCAGATATATAATGACTCAATCCACATCAGCCTTCCCTAGTTTCAGGCTCTTTTGCTCGCGGAGTTTTCTTAATTCACTAAAAAACGGAGTTCAACCGGCGATTCCGGTAAGTTTCGGAACTCTTTTCTAAATTTCGTTTGAAATTTTAAAATCTCCAGGATGTAAATAGTGAAATCAATAAAAATGACTTTTATCTTAATCTGACCTTTCAGAGAGCTATTCTAAAGGGAAAGGACTGTTGTCGTTTTAAGAAATTGCACCATTTCTTAAATTCGTGTAAAGCTCGTGAGAGATTCGAGAGGAGCACTTGATTTATTCGTTGATTAAGGCTGCAAGCATTTCCATTGTGCCAATGGTTCTGTTCTTATGATATTTTTTTGTTTAATGTTAAATTCGGTAATTTAGTACACTTCATTAAAAACAGTTCGCGTGATGATCTTGATCAATAAAATTTTGTCGATGAAGATCACCACTCGAAAGGCTTAACTACAGCATAGTGGAACATCCATTAGCGGACGCCTCTATACAACGGGCATATCCGAACAACAGACAAATATTTTCCGAAATACGGTATGACAAGGGACAACACTTCCATACAATGGACACCTCTCTGTCGTGGAAAATAAAATTGGTCCCACAGGTGCCCGCTCTATGGAGGTTCCAGTGTACGGTACACAAGAATTCTCATGTCAATGATGCATTTTGCATTGCCAATACGGTCTTGCATGTTGCGAACAAAATATAATTGGGAAAGAGGTCGTGGTTTTGTACCATGCTTTTCCTGAATTGAAAAAAAAGAAATCTTTCAAAGTCTGAAATGATATTCTTCCGAATTCGATGATGATAGCCATAAAAGTTACGACTTATGTGCACGGTAAGTGTGCTATATTTTGAATTCTTGTTCATATATGATACCAGTAGTCACGATAATTATATAGTATTGCATTGAAACTCTTATCGATCATGTGTTTTATTAACATACGTATGGAGTAAACCTGGTTATGAAGTTCTGTTACAGATTTAATGAAGAATGACATGCTTCTTTTTATCGTTGCTGCTTCTCTTAATAGTTTCACGCAATCAAGGTGTGAAAAGGCATCATCAGGCCTGATTTTTATTGTAATTGATCCTGATCTATCAAAAAGTTGTCAAGATAATAAAGCCACAGTGGATAGAAACAATTAATTTCAGCCAATATATCAATCTTTAAAATTCAATGGATCGATCTTGACACATAAATCTATTTCAAAAGATCTGAAACATGGAATGGCCTCATAGTTCTTTCTGAATTCTCACACAAAGCTCTGGTTTCTTGCTTGAGCATATGCGAAACCGTTCCTTACATACATTTAAGGAGGTGTTGCAGGAAAATGATGAAAGATTTTGACAATATTTGACCATTCCATATTTTAGAGAATCTCTAAAACATGGAATGGCCCCATAATTCCCTGAATTTTCATAAAAAGTTCTGGTTTCTTGCTAGAGCATATGCAAAACCTTTCCTTACATACATTTAAGGAGGTATTGCAGGAAATTAATGAAAGATTTTGAAAATATTTGACCATTCCATGTTTTAGAGAATCTCTAAAACATGGAATGGCCTCATAGTTCTTTCTGAATTCTCACACAAAGCTCTGGTTTCTTGCTTGAGCATATGCGAAACCGTTCCTTACATACATTTAAGGAGGTGTTGCAGGAAAATGATGAAAGATTTTGACAATATTTGACCATTCCATATTTTAGAGAATCTCTAAAACATGGAATGGCCCCATAATTCCCTGAATTTTCATAAAAAGTTCTGGTTTCTTGCTAGAGCATATGCAAAACCTTTCCTTACATACATTTAAGGAGGTATTGCAGGAAATTAATGAAAGATTTTGAAAATATTTGACCATTCCATGTTTTAGAGAATCTCTAAAACATGGAATGGCCCCATAATTCTCTGAATTTTCATAAAAAGTTCTGCTTTCTTGTTGGAGCATATGCGAAACCTTTCCTTGCATACATTTAGGGAGGTATTGCAGGAAATTGATGAAAGATTTTGAAAATATTTGACCATTCCATGTTTTAGAGAATCTCTAAAACATGGAATGGCCCCATAATTCTCTGAATTTTCATAAAAAGTTCTGGTTTCTTGTTGGAGCATATGCGAAACCTTTCCTTACATACATTTAAGGAGGTATTGCAGGAAATTGATGAAAGATTTTGAAAATATTTGACCATTCCATGTTTTAGAGAATCTCTAAAACATGGAATGGCCCCATAATTCTCTGAATTTTCATAAAAAGTTCTGGTTTCTTGTTGGAGCATATGCGAAACTGTTCCTTACATACATTTAAGGAGGTATTGCAGGAAATTGATGAAAGATTTTGAAAATATTTGACCATTCCATGTTTTAGAGAATCTCTAAAACATGGAATGGCCCCATAATTCTCTGAATTTTCATATAAAGTTCTGGTTTCTTGTTGGAGCATATGCGAAACCTTTCCTTACATACACTTAAGGAGGTATTGCAGGAAATTGATGAAAGATTTTGAAAATATTTGACCATTCCATGTTTTAGAGAATCTCTAAAACATGGAATGGACCCATAATTCTCTGAATTTTCATAAAAAGTTCTGCTTTCTTGTTGGAGCATATGCGAAACCTTTCCTTACATACGTTTAAGGAGGTATTGCAGGAAAATGATGAAAGATTTTGAAAATATTTGACCATTCCATGTTTTAGAGAATCTCTAAAACATGGAATGGCCCCATAATTCTCTGAATTTTCATAAAAAGTTCTGCTTTCTTGTTGGAGCATATGCGAAACCTTTCCTTGCATACATTTAGGGAGGTATTGCAGGAAATTGATGAAAGATTTTGAAAATATTTGACCATTCCATGTTTTAGAGAATCTCTAAAACATGGAATGGCCCCATAATTCTCTGAATTTTCATAAAAAGTTCTGGTTTCTTGTTGGAGCATATGCGAAACTGTTCCTTACATACATTTAAGGAGGTATTGCAGGAAATTGATGAAAGATTTTGAAAATATTTGACCATTCCATGTTTTAGAGAATCTCTAAAACATGGAATGGCCCCATAATTCTCTGAATTTTCATATAAAGTTCTGGTTTCTTGTTGGAGCATATGCGAAACCTTTCCTTACATACATTTAAGGAGGTATTGCAGGAAATTGATGAAAGATTTTGAAAATATTTGACCATTCCATATTTTAGAGAATCTCTAAAACATGGAATGGCCCCATAATTCTCTGAATTTTCATAAAAAGTTCTGGTTTCTTGTTGGAGCATATGCGAAACTGTTCCTTACATACATTTAAGGAGGTATTGCAGGAAATTGATGAAAGATTTTGAAAATATTTGACCATTCCATGTTTTAGAGAATCTCTAAAACATGGAATGGCCCCATAATTCTCTGAATTTTCATAAAAAGTTCTGGTTTCTTGTTGGAGCATATGCGAAACTGTTCCTTACATACATTTAAGGAGGTATTGCAGGAAATTGATGAAAGATTTTGAAAATATTTGACCATTCCATGTTTTAGAGAATCTCTAAAACATGGAATGGCCCCATAATTCTCTGAATTTTCATATAAAGTTCTGGTTTCTTGTTGGAGCATATGCGAAACCTTTCCTTACATACATTTAAGGAGGTATTGCAGGAAATTGATGAAAGATTTTGAAAATATTTGACCATTCCATATTTTAGAGAATCTCTAAAACATGGAATGGCCCCATAATTCTCTGAATTTTCATAAAAAGTTCTGGTTTCTTGTTGGAGCATATGCGAAACTGTTCCTTACATACATTTAAGGAGGTATTGCAGGAAATTGATGAAAGATTTTGAAAATATTTGACCATTCCATGTTTTAGAGAATCTCTAAAACATGGAATGGCCCCATAATTCTCTGAATTTTCATATAAAGTTCTGGTTTCTTGTTGGAGCATATGCGAAACCTTTCCTTACATACATTTAAGGAGGTATTGCAGGAAATTGATGAAAGATTTTGAAAATATTTGACCATTCCATGTTTTAGAGAATCTCTAAAACATGGAATGGCCCCATAATTCTCTGAATTTTCATATAAAGTTCTGGTTTCTTGTTGGAGCATATGCGAAACCTTTCCTTACATACATTTAAGGAGGTATTGCAGGAAATTGATGAAAGATTTTGAAAATATTTGACCATTCCATATTTTAGAGAATCTCTAAAACATGGAATGGCCCCATAATTCTCTGAATTTTCATAAAAAGTTCTGGTTTCTTGTTGGAGCATATGCGAAACCTTTCCTTACATACATTTAAGGAGGTATTGCAGGAAAATGATGAAAGATTTTGAAAATATTTGACCATTCCATGTTTTAGAGAATCTCTAAAACATGGAATGGCCCCATAATTCTCTGAATTTTCATAAAAAGTTCTGCTTTCTCGTTGGAGCATATGCGAAACCACTCCTTACATACATTTAAGGAGGTATTGATGGAAAATGATGGAAAATTTTGAAATATTTGACCATTCCATACTAACCATTCCATCATTCCATTCCATTATTCCATTCCATCATTCCACTCCATCATTCCATTCCATCATTCCATTCCATTATTCCATTCCATCATTCCATTCCATCATTCCATATTCCATATTTTAGAGATAGCCCAGTAACAACAACAAGACTGAGTACTGTAGTGAGTACTGTTGACAGTGCTCACCACAGTACTCACTTTGAAAAAGGCTAATAAAATTTGCAGATTCCTTGGAATTTGCTCATAAATGAACTTTAATCGTGTCAAATACCCATATGAACAATTTATATTCATTGATGCTGTAAATGAAAACAGTTGCAAAGCAGTATTTTGAAAATTGTCAACAGTACTCACTTTCTTCCTCTTAACAAGAACAAATCAATAGTTCTTATTAAGAGAAAAGTGAGTACTGTTCATATTTTCACTTTAACTGGATATAAAAAATGAAAGTAATACATGAATTGAAAGCTTGTGGTGCACTGAAGACATTAATGGGCATGTTAGCCCCTTTCACTGCCAAAATAGAGAAGTACGGAGTGAAACGCTAGTGAGTACTGTGGTGAGTACTGTTGACAGTACTCGCCAGTATGGCCCACTTCCCGAAAGGTCAATGCGTGAGGACAGAAAATATTGCCATATTACTTTATATGCATTAATCTTGAAGAAAAACATCTTATCTTCATGGCACAAACTAATATTGACAGATAGAGTTGCTATTGGTGCAATGGCAGCGGGCCTACTATCTTCAACTATAGGGTTTTCCTTCAGACGTCTGAAAGTGGCAATTTTCAAAAATTATTTTAAAAGCATTGTATAACTAGTAGCCAGTTGAGAATTGGCCCGAATATTTTGAAGGCTAACTTGTTTCCATTGGGATAGAATACATTTTCTATCTTCTCTTATTTCTTCTACAATAATTCTTTAAAAAATGCCAAAAATCCCGCATTTCAGGTGATTTCCCACTGTAACTTCCAATCACCATAAAATTGGATGAAATGTAAAAAACACTTTATTTCTATATTTCATCTGGATGTACTAACGAGAAGTAAGATTTCAGGACGGCAAAGAACTTTACATCCAATGTTTAAGGCGGGTTTTGAGAGTATTTTATCTTTGATTTTATTGACTTTTAATTCTTTTGTGACATGCAAAAATGGCAAAATTGCTCCAAAGGATATTCGTCTAGAGTAATTGGTGCAACCGTCATAATTACTTCATACTCATTACTTGTGGCACAAATTTTCATTAATAGGAAAGAAGGATCCTCTCGATTGTGCATTTCTACATGAGACATAACCAAAAAAATGCCATTTCAAGAGGATTTTTGCTTGAAAAAACCAGCTGAAGACGTATTCAGCCTAATTACAAGAGCAAAGAAAATTTTTCCAATTCTTTCCTTTGGTCTAGGCTTAAGGCTATTTGTACCAGCTCTTCAAAAATATCCTGGCTTTTAACATAACTTTGATAGATTTGATAAAATGTATCCTTGAACTTGTAGGACTTGCTTAAAAACTGCATTTTTACCACAAGGATCGGCTCTTTACAAAGAAGCCACGCCCCTTAAAGATAAGACACGCCCTCTTCAACTTCCAATATTTGCTGCCATTGAGGTCATTCTGATGACTAATGTGTCGTTTGAATTGCTTATTAATTGTCAAAGTACACAGGAGACATTTAAAGTCAAAATTGCCTGTACAGTAACAACAACAAGACTGAGTACTGTAGTGAGTACTGTTGACAGTGCTCACCACAGTACTCACTTTGAAAAAGGCTAATAAAATTTGCAGATTCCTTGGAATTTGCTCATAAATGAACTTTAATCGTGTCAAATACCCATATGAACGATTTATATTCATTGATGCTGTAAATGAAAACAGTTGCAAAGCAGTATTTTGAAAATTGTCAACAGTACTCACTTTCTTCCTCTTAACAAGAACAAATCAATAGTTCTTATTAAGAGAAAAGTGAGTACTGTTCATATTTTCACTTTAACTGGATATAAAAAATGAAAGTAATACATGAATTGAAAGCTTGTGGTGCACTGAAGACATTAATGGGCATGTTAGCCCCTTTCACTGCCAAAATAGAGAAGTACGGAGTGAAACGCTAGTGAGTACTGTGGTGAGTACTGTTGACAGTACTCGCCAGTATGGCCCACTTCCCGAAAGGTCAATGCGTGAGGACAGAAAATATTGCCATATTACTTTATATGCATTAATCTTGAAGAAAAACATCTTATCTTCATGGCACAAACTAATATTGACAGATAGAGTTGCTATTGGTGCAATGGCAGCGGGCCTACTATCTTCAACTATAGGGTTTTCCTTCAGACAATCTCTTGCAAAAGTGTTGGACCCCTATGAAAATCAACGTTTTTCAGAAATATTGTCCCCCCTCCCCCCATTTCAATGTTGATTGCTTTGGTGAATTGTTCTCTTCCTGGATCTGCGTGAAAAAACCCTCTTTGCAATTCATTCAACATTGAAACGGGGGGAGGGGGGACAATATTTCTGAAAAATGTGGATTTTCACAGGGGTCCAACACTTTTGTAAGAGATTGTAGGTACTGTATAAATGAATAGGCAGGGGGCTATTTCAGCCTGCTTGTCATAAGAAATCACAGGTTCTTTTATGTGGCTTTTTACTGTGTCATATCTCCAGTTAGCTTCATCACAAAGAGAAAATTAGCTCCACTTTTTTTGCTCCGTGCACTTTTCAAGTCAAGTGGGCGGGCCTGCCTAAGACAGGTCACAGACAGGCCAGACTAAAATGCTAATATGAACTTGTTTGCCAGCTTTTACTCGAAATTCGGCAAACTTATTGATATAAAAAGCAAAGATGTGCAACATATACTTTACCTCTTTCTGTGGGCTTTCATAAAGTTTTATCAGGTCCATGGCTCTCTATCAGTGAGCAGATGCCAGATGCTTGCAGTCACACGAGAGTGGGTGTTTCTTGCGAGCAGCAGCAACAACATCCATCGTGCGTCATTGCCTCTTTTTCAACTTGAGGATTGAGCAATAATGACGCAAAAAATTATGGCCATCAATGGCCCAGGGCCCGAATATTATTAGGGCACTGGAGGCATTTCATTTGAAGGCCCCTGGACCCGGGAAAACTGTAATATTTGAAGGCCCGTAGGGCCCGTGGGGCCAGAAACCTGTGACGTTTGAAGGCCCGTAGGGCCCGAAGACCCGAAGGCCCAAAGACCCGTGATATTTCATACTCGTTTTCAGCTTCTTACAAACACAAACAGAGAATGCTTTTTTCTTTCTAGGGATTATGTCGGAAAGAATCAGTTGTCTGCTCTCGACTCTGAGGGGCATGTCACTCATTTGCAAAAGCGTACAAGATTTTTTAGAACAATAGGATTTTTATGGATCTTTGATGGATTTTTCTTGAAAACAAAGAATTTTGCCAAAGGCGTACAAGCTCCTTTGGGAGTAAAATGCTCCTTGCTTGACAATTTATTTTTAGTTCGCACATCAATTTATCACTGAAGTGAAATTGCAGTTTTGATGCGTTATGTCTCCTTGATATATGATGATGAGTGAAAATGGATTGATAAAGAAATATAGCTACGCACGTAACACATTTTGCCATGCCATAGTTGCGAATGGGAAGAACTGGTATTTTCTTTTCACCCAGAGACAGTGCATTATATACATACAAATTTTGACAATGGTTGGTATAATATTTTTCCAAACTGAGTCACATTCTAGTAAAACGTTATTTCTGTCAAAGAATTGTTGTTTCCAACATTCTTTAATGTGTCACATAAGAAGCCGTCAGAATGTTGCAAGGCTAGAATCTAATTAGATTTCTCTGAAAACACGCATTCTTCAATACCCACAATTAGCAAGGCACCACTGCAGTTCCGCAAGCCTGGAAAAGCTGAACGAAAAGAAAGGTCATGAGCCATTGCATAAAATTCCATGAACTGATACCTTAAAGTGGCCACTGCAAGCAAGTGCTCCTTCAATCGAAGATATACATATGTTTTATAATTCTTATTAAAGCCTGTACTGAAAGTTGCTAAGAATTATCAGGTTTGAGTACTCAGGGTTTCTTATGAGTCTCTTAAGGTAGGAGTCTGGTCGAAATTTTGCGATCTGACCTCAAATTTTCACTTTTTACATCTTTACCTCATTCGAAAGGAAAATTATTGAACTGCAACATTTTAATCACAGAATATTGAACTGAGTTGAGAAAAACAGTAAATTTTGAGTTTTTTTAGGGACGGGTTGTGCTGTTTTTGAGAAAATTTTGGGTATTTTCATGCTTTTTTGCGACTCTTCAGGACGATCGCCTTTGCGTTTCTTGTTGACCCCAGACACTGTTCGATAGCTCTTTTTGTGCTCTCTCCAAATATGGCTTCACCTTTGTTGTGGGTCGAACCATTCTTTCATAAAATCCAGTCTTGGAATAGCAACTTAGCAAAGGCTTCTTAGCAACTGAATGTTTATCTTGATTGTGATTGGTCGCTAGGCCAAGCTTGCGCTTTTAATTGGCCTCCGGAGGTCACGTGAGTCAGTCATCGTCAGCTGTTGCTCAAGATGGAAGCTGCGGCAGGAAGACGAACATTGAAGAACGTTTTTTGGATACAAACAGCTTAATTCAAGTTAAAAGTCTGAAACCGAAAGCATTACTATTTGCAGGAATTAAAGGAGAAACACTCAAGCAGAAGGAATTAGACTTTCGGACAGGAAGACTCCAAATTACTTCACGGACAAGATTGCAGTAACATTGGGCCTAACTCCACAACAAAGATGGCGAAAGATCAAAGAGGCCTGTTGAATCAAGGAACGGGGAAGTGCAAACATAGCTAACAGTGAGTTTGGAACCTATTTGGAAGTTGTCATTTTGCCAAAGAAGAGCTGTGCACAATCCACTTTCGTTAAAAAGGAAGGTCAAGAGATTTCAGCCTAATAAAAGTAGCAACTAAACAGAATTATTATTTTTGCTTGTTTTTCCCTGGAATAATTGTATTTGGGCTGTGCAGCAGTGATGAAGAATTATCAACATGCCAAGGAGTTGCAGGAAATAAAATTATATTGATGTTATGCAAAATTTTTAGAACTGATGGAAACAGGTTTGTGTAGCAGTGGTTGGTGTTGTGATGTCAACTTGATGTCAGGAAGTAAGCTGAAACAGAAATTGATTTATTGAAAAAGGGGTTTTCCCAGAGAGAGACAGTTTGGTGAGCAGGTACAAAATGCACCATACTTTATTTCGAGGAGATTATATTTGTCTCTATTCTGATCTTATGTGGAAATTTGTGAGAAAGTGAATTGGAGGACATGGAAGGAGCCATGATGACTGTTTTCACCACACCTTTCAAGAGACCTATTTTGCTCCCCAGGGACAGTATTTATAAAGGGAACAAAGACTAAACATCGAGACAGAGTTTACAGTTGATCATTCAGACAACTGGGGAAATTATATGCACAAAGTAAGCAAGGACATAATTTCCTATGAAGAACTATATAGGACTGAGAGAGGGGCAAATGCACTACTTGCGAGCGCCTGTGTGTGGTCGTTGATCGTTATGGACGGCGTTTGTCATTTTGGTAATGTAAAAACGACAAAAACTTAATATCATTGCATAATCATCAGAGTTTTTGTGAGAAAAGTCTTATTCCTGAAATAAATCTAGAAATAATCCCAAATTGGCTCCAAAACTAAGTGAAATCATTATTGTAAACTTTAACAGCAATTTTCTCAAAAGTATGTTTTTCGCATACTGCTGCAAAGTTTTCAGCACACCCCTTTTTTATTGCTACAGCTACAAAGTCATGCTATAGCTCATTTTGATCAGCAGACCTGCTGTGTGCAAGTATCTATGTTCCATTTGGCTTTAATGTATGTGAAAAGAGAGTTGACCAGTCAAGAATTGAAAATTTGTTGAAAAAATGTTTATCTCTGAATTTTCATTGATAAAATGTAAAATATACCATCTATGCAAAAACAAAGGAGATACTATAAGTTTCTTGCTTTTATCTATCATAATGAGAAAGTTGGATTTTCAACCAGACTCCTACCTTAAAGGTCATTGAAGCACTTTCCGAACACCCAACCTCTGTCAAAATAGTTTCTTAGTTCATATACCTATGTTTTATAATTCTCATTAAAGCCTGTACTGAAAGTCGCTAAGAATTATACTCAGGGTTTCTTACGAGTCTCTTAAAGGTTCCAGAACAATTTTGATTGGGGGTTTGATGTTCACTACCTGTGTCCTCGTTAACATCTAAAAGCACTGTTTTTTGAAGCCTTTCTTAAGTTCTGACATTGAAGCACTTTCCGAACACCTAACCTTTGTCAAAATAGTTTCTTAGTTCATATTTTCCCAGTACTAGAGTTTCTTAATTTTTTGACGATGTGAGGGTTGAGTTTCTTAGTTTCTTATAAGCTGTTTGTTAAAAGTACGTGAAAATCGTGCTCGGAAAGTAGGACATTGCACCATTTTAACTTTACGTAGCAATGGACTTAGAAAATAACACCTACTACCCAAATTTGGGAATTCGTTAGCAGCGATTCCTCCAAAGTGTTGTAGTGTTTCCTTGTTGCTAGGACAAATTTGTTCTGGACTCCAGGTCTGTGCTCTTGACTTGGCAATAGATTTTTGTTTCTCTGCCTGATAGTCGGTCACACAGCGAGGCCCAAATGGGAAATTGTGTTCACTTTATTTGGAAACCTGCTTTTAGACCAAAATTTGATGCTGAAAACGATGGTGCCGACCGATTTTTGAAAAATGGTGCCCAAAATTCCATAATGGCTACCAGAAAATTCAATATGGCTGCCATACTATTTCTTCACAAATAATACCCTTTTCCTGTAGTAAGAGTGCTGTTCATGTTGTTTTTTGTGCTTAAAACGTTGATAGAAACAATATTTTTAATCTTTTATGTTAAAATTCAAAATGGCGCCTTTTAAAATCCAAGGTGGCTGCCGTATTAGTTGATCCTTTTTAAAATGGTCTTACGTTCTAGATTTGTCCGGCTGTTTCTGCAAAAACCGGCAACAGAAAAGGTTTAGAAATTATGGTGTGAAAATAATTGCTCAGGAACACATACCTTTGATCAGTTACCCAAAAAATAGCATTGTAAACATGGTCCCGGGGGGAACTTGATTCTTGAAACCACTGAGCGAGTCTCCCAAATCGGTCTTATCTTGGGAAACTCTATAAATTTAGGGCTTTTAGCAATGAAGCCCTTGGCATAGGTTTCACTCGTTAAAAGGGCTGATACACCTCTAACAAGGACCAATATTTCCCAATTTTTCTACAAACGATGAGTTAGCCATATGGGTGAAACATCGAATTGCAGACAGGGGTCATTTTGCACATCTGAGTCGCACTGTAGTTCAACTTTAAGTGGGAGTAATTCAACCCCACCCGCTCCCCCGGGAGCACGTTTGGACAGAAACATGTTCGTGGCAATAAACAGTAAATGTTCACATACCAATATTGAAGTTTTAGAGCCCTGTCCAGTCATCTTCTTCATACTCTGATTCATCACCTTCTGATGCTGCATTGTCATTGTCTGTGTCACTCTCCTCCCCTTTTTCATCTGACTGCTGCTCTCCTGCTATTCCCCTCTCTTCGCTGCTTTCAGTATCATCATTGCTCTCGATATCATCCAGCTCAGATGCTTGGAGCATTTCAGAAAGGTCCTGTTCTGCTGGCAACGCATTGCCCTCAAACCATTTTGGCCGCAGCCCCTCATCTTTTCTTTCCCATCCATAAGCTGTGGGGTCAAGCTGCTCATATCCAATATCCAGACAGTTCACCATGGAATGGGTCACCAGATTGGCTCGCTTGAACTTCATCCTTAGTGATTTAATGTCAGGAGGTAGATTTTTCGTCGATGTAAACTTTTTTTTACTTTTGCTCTTTCCACTAAACAACATCGAATATCTGCTATCACCTGGAACTTTTTCTTTCTGAGGTCTGCTATAAACAATGTGCAACACAAAATCGACCAGTTGCTCTTCATCTGCTTCTTGAGATGGAGACTCGAAAGAAGGTCACACGATGTTGGATCTTTTAAAAGCCTCTTGAATATACTGAATTTCGATCTCCCAAAGAAGGGCATGGTGTAGTCACATCCTGTCAATGCGTGGAAAGCTGGCAAAGATTCACAGATGCTCTCACCAAGGAATGTTGCAAGTGATTTTATGTCATGGTAGGTGACACCTTGCTTTGTTGACATGACGCCTTGCCTGAAGTAGAGGCTACTGGTACATCTTCTTGAGACATAAAGAAGCAGTATGTATACATCAGTATCGTCAGCTACGACACATACGCCATTATGATTTGAGCTTGCATACACTGCATGGAGCACTAATCGTGGATCAGCCTCTTTGTGACTGCTACAAAGGCTTGGTACACAATCCCAAGAATCTGTTTCTTTTGCTCTGAAGAAACATTGGCTTCCTTTGGTTACGAATAGATCTTTCTCCAGCAATGATTCCTTTGAAAGTAGGTAGTCAGCCAAAAGATGTGTTAGCTGGAGTTTGTTTTTGTCGCTTGTTAAAATGTGTTCCATTCTTTGAGCTTTGGTAGTTTCTGACTGATATCTGATATTTTCCTCTCCTTTCCTGAATCCAAGCGTCCCTTTGACAAGCACAAAGGATCCTTGTCGTAATCATCAAAAACCACATGGATGGTATTTCCAGGAAGAGCTCTGAGATGACATGCTAACCTCTCAGCCCACGATTTAAAAGTAGGTGGATTCAAGTCATTGATTGGTATTATCCTGACTATTCGCATTGTGTCAACAATACAACATTCGATGTCTTCTGGAGGGATTGCTGCTGCTTCTGTAGGAGACAGTAGTTGCAGATTGTTTCTAAATAATGATTTAGAAGATCCTCTACTGTCACCTTTGTCGTTGCAAAGAGACCATGGCTTGCTTGTAATTGGCCAATGCATTATTTTGTGCAGATCTAGCTTCTTGGAATCATACTCTGCCAGTATGGCTGCAAATGACTTTCATTCATCTTCAGGAATAGACGCTGTCTTCTTTCTTTGTACTTGGTTCTCAAACGTTATTACGGCCTGTTTCTTAATGGGATCGTGGTATGAAAGCGGAGCTCTTTCCATTGATGACTGCACAGGCAATTCGTCTGCTGCTGTGGGCTCCCCCAACGCTGCAGGTTCTTCATTTGTTATGGTGCTCTGCGTTGGTAGGGTGAAACGCTCAACGAATTGTTTCCTTGCCTCCACTCCTCGACGTTTCGTGGATTTTACACTTTCAGTCATCTCATCAGTTGCTAATACGCCATTACAGATATTGACCAGAGGCTGCTGCTGAGACCACAATTCAGGAATCCAAGAGTTCAGTCCCTCTACTATGCGCTGGACGTCTGCTTCATCTTTTTGCATTCGCTTTGAACCCAGTTCTAAATGACTTGAATTCTTTGCCTTTCTTACTTTCGTTTCAAGATGTTGTTTAAGAGCAGCGATATAGTGATTAATTCGCATCCATCTCTCGCTTCCACCTTTGTTTTCGGTTTGCCCTGATAAACCACCTGTCTCTTTGGAAAATCTGTTTATTGTCATTTCTATAATTTGATCCATCGGAAGCTGAGAATGCTTTGCACTACCAAGTGACCCGCTGAATCCACCCTCTTCGAGATAGCTGTAGGCAGAAGGGTTGCTCTTGCTAAGTGCTCTCATGTCAGCGTAGAAGTAACTCAGGTTTCGTGCATGGTTTTGTCTGTTGAGAGCGAAACACCATGGCAAAAACTCATCTATTGCTTGCAGATAGCCTTCCCAATTTCCTATACGTTGAAAATGAATAGTGTTCAGCAGCAAATCAATCATTTCAATTAAAGAGTCCATCCAAGCAGCCATATCTCCTGTTGATGATGTATCTACCTTCATGTCAGGATGGAAAATGACTTTACTGACATTCGTCTCGGTCATATTGTTGCAGGTAGCGTCAATGGCCTCATCAAGAGTGCTGTCTTCTGCTGGGTCTTCCACTGTGAAGACATTCCCTTTGCTGGTATTTTGAGCTTGCATCTGTCTCTGTTGTTCCTTTCTTTTCTCTGTATCAGCAAGTTTTGTTCTCAGAAGGGCTTCAAAAAGTAACTTGTAATATCGAACACCTTGCTTGACATTTGATCCCTTCATTGCAGCTTTTATTGTCCCCTCAGCGCCAACACCTGCCTCTGAAAGGAGTTCAACAATTCCTGACCCTTTGAATCGACTGTATATTGTCCTTAGCATACAAATTATCACATGGAGGCCCCCCATTCGTACGATCACCTTGTCAAAGTCGTGTCGTCCTTCACTCTCGTATTTAAACATTACTTGCAAGACTTTGCTGTATATGGCTTGATCAACTTCTAAGAAAATGTAGCTAAGATGCAGCTCCTTCATACATTTCACAGTTCTGTTCAAAATACCAAGAATCACGTTCATGTTGGTTGGCGATGCAGTGATTGCTGGTAAATATCCTACACTGAGTTTCCGTGATGGAGTATCTGTTGTCTTCTCTTGAAATCCACTCCAACCTGGAATTGTCTGGCTCGTTGACGATGCAGCAGACTTGTAACGGCAAAGTGCCCAGCACATATTCTTCTTCGAAGATAATTCATACTCCTCGTGGGTGCTATCATCTTGATTAGGAAATGTTTTGCAAGCACTTCGCTTAGAACCAATGAACTCTGGAAGTGTTACTGGCTGCGATTTGAAAGATCGGTGGTGCTTCCTAACAAAATCATAGCTAGGCTTCAAAGATACTTGGACTCTGTCAAGTGCATCGCTTCTGATCTTATGTTGAATGAGTATTGAATTGGTGTTGTGAGTTTCGTTGTAACCACTCAGCTCCTTGTTTTTCCAATCAACATTGTCAGCAACATGTGTGGTTGGCAGGCCTCTCAAAATGTTTGATGGTATGTCAGAGGAGCAATTTCTTCCCCATTCTGCCCATTTATCTTCAATGAAAACTGTTTCTGTATACGAAATGCCATGTCCAAGATGATGCAAGGTATTTACTACTGCACTAGATCCAGTTTTTCGATGCATTGTCAATGAAAGTAAAGCTTGATCAAGTGATGGCTTTGCATTTGGCATGAGAGATTCAATATTCTGAGCCAACTGCATAATTTTACTTGCTTTTGATTTAGACAGAGATACCAAACCGTTGTCATTTAGAGTGGCATTTGGTTGGACTATCCACCCAAGTAGGTTGTGAAGGTGAGTATCAACTACCCTTTTTGATTCTAGGATATCCTGTGGCGTTGGTGGCCAAGGTAAGGAGTCCTTGCGCTTGACTGATTCGTGTATGGCTTTTGCAACATTTTTAACTGCCACAGATGTTGGTATCCCTCCTCCATCTTTAGAAGCTGTGATGCAATTGGCAGTAAACTGTAAGCCAGAGGGCAAGACATACTCAGATTTTTTGCTTGAGTTCTCGGGTCTTATAAACTGCAAAGCGGAGCCAAACTTATCAAGTAGCTTTTGCTTCATGTCAATGCTTCTACTCAAAGGAAGGCCTTTGTCTGATCGTATTTGATCGTAGCAATTTCTTAGTTGTGTCAGGGAGCACACCTCTTTGCGAGCCAGAATGTGTATCTCAATAAGCTGGCAAATTTCATTGAAGGCCCATTCTTCCTCTACAGTATAGTTACTGCCAGTGTCCTTTTCTTTCGTCTTCTTCCAAACAGGGCTTCTGAATGGTTCATAACAGAGCTTTTTGTGGTAAGCAACATCTGCGGCCAAGAGAGAGCTTGTTGACAATGTCAATAAAATTCTTCTTGCCCCATCAATATACTTTTGATTGTTGGACTCAACATGAATCTCGGCAAATTCTTTCAAAGTCTTTTCGGCTTTTCCTGTAATCGTAATAGTTTGCACATCGACGAGTCTTCCTTTTATCCTTTTGTCTTCATTACATATTATGCATCTCTTCTTGTCATCACTTTGCCAAGATGATTCATACCGATATTTTTGCCTGTCATTTCTCCTCCTTTGTTCATCCTCACTTACGTTGCATTCATTCTGATTTCCATAGGCCACAAAGGACTCTTCATTCTCGCGAGTTTCATCAGTCTCAAGCAACTGATCTTGTGACACCAAGTACTGCTCTTTGAAAAATTTCCCTTTGCATGCTTTATGAGCCCATTTTTCTCCTGTAGAACTCCATTCCACCATTTGGAAAACCTTGTTGAATTCATGACCTGTCTTTGCCCACTTTCTTGCAAAAGAACTAAAATTACTCCAGTCGGATAGCCTTTCAAATTTTTTGCCACGTTTGAGGTGCTTCTTTTGAACACTTTCAAAGCAGATTTGACATGTAATACGACCTTTTTAGACAGGTAGAGAGCAAAATTGTGGTTCAGGAAGGCCAGCTTGTGGCCTTGCATCCGTCGACTCATGCTGTGTTGACTGATCATGGCTTTCATCCATCGCAATGTTTTAGCTGTAAACTGACTGAACAATACCAAATACGTACTTGATTCGATCTTGAAGCATAGTTACATTCCAAAATTTATTATAGCTGTTTAACATCAGCTTTAGGCTGCTCGATATGTAAAGAGCAATGCACCTATAACTCAACAAAAACCAAATTACCATGACGATCACGTCAGCATCAAGTTTCCTTTCGCGCCAAAATGGGTCGTCTACTCGCCCCAGACTTCTATCGAAGCTTTTTCGTTGTTTTTTCGATCATTGTAAGTACATCGTCATTTTCTGATAAAGAAACCTGGTAGCTTGAATATCTAGTAAAGTTCTTACTTGTTTGGGTCGAATAAATTGGGGATATAGGGGGGATGTGGTGGGGAAGAGGATACAAATCTGAATGTTCCAACTTTTAAATTTGATTAGTGAGCATGTTTAATGCAGGAAAATGATTCACTGATCATTTAATCTTTAGCAAGAACCAACAATGCCAATTTGCAAAGGATCAACTAATACGGCAGCCATCTTGGATTTTAAAAGGCGCCATTTTGAATTTTAACACAAAAAATAAAAAATATTGCTTCTTTCAACATTTTAAGCACAAAAAACAACCTGAACCGCACTCTTACGACAGGAAAAGTGTATTATTTGTGAAGAAATAGTATGGCAGCCATATTGAATTTTCAGGTAGCCATTATGGAATTTTGGGCACCATTTTTCAAAAATCGGTCGGCACCATCGTTTTCAGCATCAAATTTTGGTCTAAAAGCAGGTTTCCAAACAAAGTGAACACCATTTCCCATTTGGGCCTCGCTGTGTGACCGACTATGAATTTTTTCCTCCAGATTTATCTGATAACATGCAGTGGTGTGGCGAGGGGGCAATTGCCCCTCCCCACTTTTCAAAGTTCGGCAAAAATCATAATTGAAAAATGCACTAAAAATGGCTGGATATACCTTTTTGCCCCCCCCCAGTCTGCAAATTTTCAAGTTTTACCCTCCCACTAATTTTGTCTGGCCACGCGGCTGATAACATGGTCCAGTTTCGTCAATTTTCATGCAAGATATCCACTAATTTCTATCTAAATTTAACTTTACAATGAACGCTGTGTCTAACACTTCCCTTATCTGCTAAATCCCTTTCTGCCCTACGTTTGAAGCATGGGGTGTATCACTCTTCCGAAACGTTTGAAAACAATGGGAATTTTAGGGACTTTGTACACAGATCTTGTTAGAAAACAACAGGATATTCACCAAAGGTAGACGAGATTTACAGAGATATTCGCTCCTCCTTTTAGAATCCGAATAGACATAAGCTTGCAACTCCTCATCTGGTCTTCTACAAATCTCATGTGCACGAGGGTTACAAGGGTCGGCCCCTTGCTTCTAGCCAGAGCCCTTTGGCCCGAAACCTGCTTTTTACAAACTTGCAAGCCTGCGTTTTACCAACCTGCAAATCTGCGTTTTACACTTGCCGCACCTTGGTTCCCTTCTCACGGGTATCAAACGAGTGCATGGGTCTGCACCCCTACAGAAGCTTCCCATTAGGTTTGACATTTTACGAGGTATTCATTCTCATCTTAACCTTACCCACAGTGTGGATGCCTCCTTCTGGGCAATCTGTCTGGTTGCATTCCTGGGCATGTTTCGTAAGTCCCATTTAGTGATCGCTGGGAAGGGTAACTTCAACTCCGCCCAACAGTTTACGAAGTCAGATTTTCAGTTTTTTTCATGGGGGGTCGTCATTAGTGTGAGGTGAAGCAAGACCATTCAGTTCCGAGAACATAATTCTTCAGACATTTCACTGGAGAAGGCCACCAGGGCTTTCTGAAGGACATTAGCGTAAAGATAATTGATAGGCTAATGGGGGGATTTAGGATGCGGGAAAGCTTCTGACAATATTGGCTGGATTGCTTTGCCCCTAAGGGTTTAAACACTAGGCAGGTTGATACACTCCTCCAACTCCTCCGCATATTTCAGATTGTGATCCTTGTTTGTTTGGCACAAGGTTGCTGCGTAGTAACTGGCAGCATTTTCCTGGTTTCGTGCCTTTATTGGTCGGCAGTTGTCGATATCTAATCCTAATGTCAGCAAACCTTGTAGGATTTTATTTTCCATGACTTTTAAATGATGCTGAGGGGTGTCAACCACAATCCAAAAGCTTATTCCTGGTCTTATTTCAAAATCTCTTCATTCTCTGCATCACCTTCGCCTTCACCTTTGTCATCGTTTTGTTTCCTGTACTCGGTTTTCCTCAGTAGCTGTTTGATAGACTGATGCCCTTTCCTCCCTTGTTTCCCTGCGTTCCTTGGTCAAGAGGGACTAATATCATAACTCTTAAATAGTGGGCCCACCTTAGGCCCACGTAGGGTGGTTCCATATTCACCAATCAAATTGCTAGAATTCAGTTTTAAACCTATCAGGGACCGCTATTCAGAATGTTGTTGTTGTTGCTCTTAAAGAACGGTTGAAGGAGCCTGGAGTTCTCGCAGCTTCAATGGATCTATTTTGCTTTTACAGAGGAAGATTACTGCCTGAAACGTATGCATTTTGCGCTTTGTAGGTCAACACAACATCATTCTTTGTACTAAAACTTTGCTTTTCAATGTTCGAGCTCTTTAAACCAGATATTGAAGCAATTTTGTTGAGTGTACGAGAACTCCCACCTCTTTAGGCCATTTTGAAAAAGTGGGCCCATTATATAAGCGTAACATTATGAATCCCTATTGACCAAGTGATATCAGCAAATCAAAGAACGCAGGAAAACAAGGGACAAAAAGGCATAAGTCTAGCTGTTTGACTTCCATTCTTCTTCCACTTCTTAACTTCTATGCCAGTTATGCAAGTCCATATTTCCATAGTTTGAAATTGAGATCTAACAGCATTTCCAATTGCCTTCTTTTCATTGCTATAAGGTATTCGGCAAGTTCTTCGTCTTTCTTCCTTGCATCCTAAAGTACCCGTATGCTTTCACACTGTAAGATTAGGTGACGACTGGGACCACAAAATTCTGCAATGCTTGTGATAGAGTCTTTGAACCAAGCCGTCTTGCTGGCCACTGCTAAGCCATGGTTCTATTAAAACTATTTTGTAAATTGGCGTTGAAAACAACTCAGCAACAATTTGGTCATTGAACATTCGTTTCTGCAGTTAGCGATGATCTTCATGTGGATTTATATATGTATTTATATGCTTATACATATATTTATACATTCATACAGATATATTTATACTTTACCCAATATAATGCCTCAAGGGCATTTTTTCTGCTGGCACCATCCACCTTTAGATACGAGAGCATGAATTTCCAGCATGCTACCACACAGGCCCTTCTCATTTAGATATGGCACAATAACAATTTTCAACAGCATGTCAACTTCAAGGAATGATGACGGGCAATTGAAAACGTCATCCTGTTGCTTTCTAATACTTACTTTTGGTTGCTTCTATTGGACTATTCCTTGTGTCTTTGTGTGCTCCCAATGCCTTGCAGCATCATGTCATAGTCTATAGAGCAATCCATGGATTGGAATTGCAGCAAAAGTCAACTGCCTTTTGACACTACAAGGTGCACACAGGTTGGTGTGGAATCGATTCTACCAGCTGAAGTCAGGCCCTGGTGGAAATATACCACTTGGCTAAGGCTAGAGCTACACTATATTGGAGTTTTTTCGAGGCAGAGCAGAGAGGAGTGACTTCCACTCCGTACTAATATTTGGGGTAGCAGTTACACTACGACGCTTCCCTTGCTCCCACGCCATTTTCCTCTACAGTTCTATTCTATGCAAAAAGGGCGCTTTTGCAGTCTGCCACCAAAGTTTATTGTTTGCTAGCCTTAAGTTTCATTGTTTCAAAGCGGACTATATCGGAATCATGCTATTACACTAAAACCCTTTGCTTTGGAGCAATTTTCATAAACCTCCAGAGAAGAGTGATTTTAACTCCGCCAATCGGAGCGATGCGTATCAGACTAGTGCGGCATAGTGTAACTCAAACCCCTCTCCGATATGAAAGTCACTCCGCTCCAATAGCAATCCGGCATAGTGTAACTCGGGCCTAAGCTCTGGAACATTTCAATAGTTTGATTATAATTGTGATAAGAAACCTTGGCCCACATGATCTAAAGACGAATGCAGTTGAAAGATATTGCATGGCACTGCCTGCAGACAAAGAACTCTTAGATAAGTTTGATGGCATGTGCAAAATCATCACAAGAGCATGTATGTATGCGTGTGACACGCTCAACAAGAGACAACTTTGGAAGAGTGGTTGAGGAATTTACAAAAGAGAAATATTAAACAACAGTGGCAGCTCCTAATGACACAGCACTCATAACATATGCAACTATTTTTTAAGGAGAAATAAAGACCAAGGTTGACTTCATAAGAAAGGAAAGTTTTCACTCCCGTGCAACGAAGAATATCTCAACCCTAAAGCTGCTCAGAAGGCTTGTACCATAAGAAAACTAATTTTTCTAGTTGTTCAAAAACCAATATTATCACAGTGATAAAAACTTAAACAACTGGATACTGCCCTAGTAGTGTTGTTACTTATGCCCTGAAACGTTTCATATTCAACTTCAAATTCATACCTGGTCGCATTCAAGATATTTTTCATAAATACTCAGAGGAAAGACTCACTGGGACAAAAATTTGTGAGTCTTTGAGGGCAACTCTAAGAGTTTTTTAAACAAAAGACCCATTCGTCAAAGGGTGGCCTACCTTGAGCAGTCAGAAGCATTTTCTCCTGCATTGCCCCCTATACGATGTACTTTGTGGAGATCTCTTTGACCAGCTCTCTGATGTTCCAGGTCTAGATATCGCCAGTATCAGTAATATGGATGATGATACTCTTTGTCATCGACTCTTGTTTGGAGATCCATCTCTAGGTACTATTGAAAACAGAGTAATATTGGAAGCGACGATCTCATTCATAAGAAATTCTGGCCGATTTGATTGATACAACAATATCAAGCCAGCAGCAGCAGTTCCCTATTCCTAGTTCCCTGTGTTTATTTTTGTGCTCTTTTTTGTTTTCCTTGTTTTTGTTCCGCATTGCTTATGTGGATTACTGGGATAAACCATGCACTGCAATATTTTTCTCTCGTTTTTTTACGGCTAAGAGTTGAATAACTTTAATTTCAGTGAATAATTTCAGTGAATAACTTGGGTTTGTAAGTGCCATCCATAGTGAAGACCCGGTGACTTTATGTCTTTCTTCACTATGGATGGCACAGTGTAATATAACGTTATATATTGTAGTTTTTAATCTTGATAATAAAAAAATTATCTAGAGCACTCGGAGGATAATACCTAAATGTCCTCCAATTTCATAAATCAGCATAGGAAGGAAAGGCATACGGTTTGTTCCAAAGACTACTAATCAGATTGAAGATCCCTGACTTTTCTCGATTCTTGCATTTGACCAACCACTGTGGTGGAAAGCATTCATGACTTTGACGGATATCTAATTATTGTCAAATTCTATAAATTGGCGTAAAATGATCCTTCATACTAAAACATCTTCCGTGAAATTTTCAAATAAGAGTATAACTGAATTTGATTTAAAAACCAACGGTTCCTAGTGAAAAGTAATGGTGAATATTTGACTGATAAGAACCGTTTCGTTTTGCTTCAAAACATGTCGGATATGAATTTCCCCTGAACATCCTTTTGCTAAGGCAGCTCGCTTTTTATAATATTAGCGAAGAGCTTTGCAAGTTATACTAATACCTCATTTTGGAAATCCAAGAGTTATTCTCTGTTAAATTCTGTTGTTTTGCGATCCTGTAGGCTTTGTTGTAAACAAAAGAAAAGACAAAAGGTTGTAGTTTTTCAGAGTACATCAAGTTAAGCAGATAAGTGTAAAGAATGAATCATTCCATAGCATAGATCAAAATAAACGATTTCTTGGCATTCTCTGCAATTTTAACTTGTCGTCCGAAAACCACCGCCGCTGTCTGAAAACCAGCGCCGAGCTCAGCAGGAAACACATTAACTCCAAAAACGAATCAGGCAAAGTCGAAACCAAACGTCTGTGAGAAAACATGCTAAAGGGGCTGTTCTTTTACGGGATGATTTTACTTTTTGTCAGCGGTATATTTTTCTTGTCTAAAAATGCAGTTTTCCTTAAGTGTCCGATTACCACTGCCGGCACCCAACCCCTGGTCTTCCCTAATCAGTCCTTTGTTCAGTAATGTAAGCATAGAATCAAAGCTCATCGTTCTACGATTCTTCCACTTAGATGACATAAGAGCGAAACATATAACAATTGATGAAGTGCGAAACAAGTGTGAAGCGCATGATGTCCTTGCAAAAGTAGAAGCAAAAAAGATTTACGATAAGGTACGAAGCCTATGGCAGGAGTCGAGCAAGGAAGATTGCAGGCCATTGCTAGAGTCCCTGCCAAAGGATGGAATGTCGGAAAGAGTTGGAAGACTGCTCGAGAACAATGCACCATCTGATGTCAGCCATTGCACAACCAGCAAAGACTGGCAAAGAAAATTCAGCAACGATGAGCTGGAAACAATGTTTGCTCAATGCAAAGGAATGCTCAAAGCAGGAAGCTTTACAATGAACCAAATAACGGAGTGCATGAGCAAGACAGACAAAGGGAAGGCTATTCTCGAAAAATTCGACATGGAGCAAATATGGACACAATTAAAGTACGAGAAACTAAAAAAAACTCGCAAAGCTAAGTGATCGCAAAGCTACCGTCATAAAACGCAACAAGCACCAAGATTTGCTGGAAATTTCCCAAATATTTCTTGGAAGAAGTCTACCCACCAGATGCTTGAGTATGCAAGATTGGATTTCTGTTTAAATATCCGATGGTTTCTAGGATTAGCAGCCTATCAAAAAACGATTAGGCATTTTAACGATCAAAATTCTGGGCAACAAACGATGAAAGTAATAATAGCGATTGTTGTGAGAACGATCCTAAAACACCAATTATGCACGTTTCCAATTGTTCTTGCCATTGTTCTTCCATCACAGCTTCTTTCGTTCAATATTCAATGCCCCTTGAAATTTGCTGAGGTCTTTTACGCATTGAATTCACATGGCAATGCTCTAGGGAGATTTATTTATCATACTACTCCATGCATCATGGGACAAGTTGTCAAGCTTCCACCTTTTTGTAACCCTAAAAGCACATGAGGCCAAATCTTCAAAAAGTTGATAGTTACCAAGAACTTGTGATTCCATTGGTTGAGGACATACCATTGGTAGCAGCTTTATAAGCTCTTTCATCAATAGCTTGCAACATCATCTGATCTCCTCCAGGAAAATTTCACATTGGTCTGGATTCCACATGTAATTCTGATCATAAATAAGATATCAAAAAATTTTTACTTCTCCTTATGTTACATCACCAAGCAACGATAGTATGCTCTTCGGTTTACTGAAAGGTATCTAAAGACAGATGTGTTATGAGGTACCACACAAAATATCTAGTGTCATAGCATGATTATTAAATGTTGATTGGTGCATATTAGAGAAATGTTGCAAATTCTAAGCTTGACTTAAAATTGTAGAAACAGCTTTGTTCGTTTGAACATCATGCCACCAAAGGCTAAGACCACTACTAATTCAACATTTGGTACAAGGAAACAAGGAATGATCTGCTCTGTGAAGTGATCTTTTTGAGTCACTCAGTACATGTAAATTTTTTTTCCTCTCTTCAATCTCTCTTTATAAACCAATTCCACTACATCACAAAAATTTACTTAAATTTGTACTGATAGAAACTACTCTACAACCACAATCAATGCGATAGACGACTGCACCAAAGATGATTAAAGCTTGCCCATTAATGAATCAAGGAATCAGGAATGGTGGGATCGCCATGCTCAGAAGAAGATAGCAAGGACTCATTGTAAAATTTCTTTGCCCCATCCCTAGTGCAGTTAACAGATACAATTTCAGCAAAATAACTCACAAGAACAAGGTAACATTCCGTAGTTGCCTCCTTCTGATATTCCAACTGAAACTTTTCAACTGCAGATAGCTGTTGGACACGTTGAGTTACTTCAACTTTTTTTTCCTTTCAGTGAGCTTTCTTTCCATGCTGACCCTGTTTAATCTTTATTTGCTCTTTCTCCCCTACATAAACGTCACAATTCCCAAATCACCTGCATCTCTCCCTCCCTGCTCTCCACTGCTCCCACCTCCATCATTTCCAATCTCGACCTTGCTTTCTCTCCGCATCTACTCTCTTTCCCCTACACCAACATCACCGTTCTCCACATCACCAGCACCTTCCTTTCTCTGCTCTCCACTGCTCTCATCTTGACCTTCTCTATTCTCCGCACCATCTTCATGCACTGCTCTCTGCACATCACCTCTTCCCCCTACATTAGCTCCACCATTCTCAACACCATTCCTTACTTCTCTTCTTTCACCCTGATCCTCTTCATCACTATTGTTCTGAGACTGCCGTGCTTCATGGTCTGCTCTAACTCTCTGTCTGTGCCATCACATATACATAGCATGCCTCGTTGATGACATCTAGAACGGCAACACACGGTCAACTGCAATCTCTGGTTGTATTGTTACATGAGGAGAACGGGGCATGTTCTGGCCACCATGATGGTTGAAGCTCTTCCTGCCACATTTTCCATTTAACTTCATCTGCAAAATATGCAATGTTATAATCAATGAATAGGCACAGCCAGCGTTACAAATCTTAAACAACTATATCTGCTTCATATGGTTCACTACAAAAGGTTTTTTTTACATGCTGCCTTAGTCTGCTTGTGTTATTTTACTTTTCAAAAAGAAACCTAACGTCTTCTCAACCACAATCTGCTTTGAATCATCAAATTGCGTTAGATCATGGACTTAGTGGATAACATCAAAGGTGAAATTACAATGTTGATGTCAATGCACGAAAAGGATTTTTGAATCACTTATCACATAAATAACAATTGCAACATTGCAAATTAATAAGGCCAATGTCAAGCAGTAGAAAGTATCTATCTATAGGGTCAAACATTATATGACATTGTCAATAAGACATTGATAATCTTATTGACATTCCAAGATCAAGCAACTTGACAAAACTTTATAGGACCGAAAGATTAGCTAACTTATGTGAACTGCAGAATTCAGGTTTTAGTTTACAGACTAGGCCCGCTCGGCGCGCCTTCGGCGCGCCTCCGCGTTCCTTTTAGCTTCGCTGTAGTTCGTATAAGTGGCAGTGCGTAAGTAGGAAATTTAACTCCATGTTAGTTCGGTTAATTGAGCAGTGATTAAGTGGAAATGTATATCTACACATTGTGGGAATTTGGATGATGTTGGGTTGTGCTTTTTTCGTGGAAGTGTGCTTCCTCATGGTGACGTGAAACGGGCCAATGTGATGAAAAGTTACTTGCCGTCATTGTCGTCAGTGCCTTGGTTTTTTCACTTAGTTGAGATGATCTAGTAGCGTTTCTTGCCTTAGTAGAGTTAGGTGCCGTTGCTCCTTGACTGGTGCTAATTGCTTTAATGGCCTTAATAAAGTTTCAGTTGTCTAGTAGCTCTAAAGTTTGCCTCAAATGGTGTGTCGCTTGAGATTTGAAATAACGCAAAAGTCCTTTGCCAACACTTCCATTGTTCTTTTAACAGGCATCTACAGCTGAGATATAAGTTGAGACAGACCATGATTGCGTTTCTTGCTTTGGTGGAGTTAGTTCCTGTATCGCCCTTTGTGGCCTTAGTTGCGTCAGTGGGCTTAGTTGATTGGTTGCCTTCTTGATATATAATTGCTGAGTAGACCTAGTTTAGTTTCTTGCCTTAGTGGACGTTGCATTAACACCTCTAGTGGTGCCATTTGTCTTGTTGGCGTTAGTTGCTTTAGTGGCCTTAGTGGGTTAGCTGCCGTCTTTATGGAATTGCAAAGTAGATGTAGCTGCGTTTCTTGCGTCAGTGGACTTAATGCTATTAGCACGTCTATTAGTCCTTAGTGAACTTGGTTGCGTTAACACTTTCAGTGGCGTTAGTTGCCTTGTTGATGTTAGTAGCCCTAGTGGCCCTAGTGGATTAGCTGGCGCCTGGATGCAGTTGCTGCTTAGATCCAGCTCCGTGTCTTGCCTTAGTGGACTTAGTTGGGGTAGCAACTTCAGTGGCGTTAGTTGCTTTAACGGCGTTCCGGAGTTAGTTGCCGCTTTCATGAAGTTGCTGAGTAGACGTAGCTGCATTCCTTGCCTTAGTGAACTTAGTTTCATCAGTATGTCTATTGGTTTGGTTGTCTTAGTGGTCTTAGTTGCTTTGGCCTTACTTACGTTGGTAGCTAACTTGCGCTCGTTAGTTGCCTTAGCTTGTTTGTATCGTTAATTGCGTTATTGGCCTTAGTTGCTTTAGTGGCTTTATTTGTCGTCTCATTTTAGTAGTTAGGTTGCTTAGTTGCTTTGGTAGCTCCAATAGTATTGGTGCCTTAGCTGCCGCTGCTTCTGCTCGGGAAATTCGACTAAGTGGAAACCAGTCAAACCTATGTTTAGGTTTGTTTTGTAGATATATGGCGTTTGCAATAATCTTGAAAGGGAATAGGTCCCATATCATCAGGGGGCAAATTTGGAGTAAGTTGGCAATGTGCCAAGTGACGTCACAGAACTTGGCAAGGTGCCAAGTGACATGTTGGGAACTTGGCATGGTGCCAAGTCACGTGACCTATATTGGCAGCTTGCCAGGTAAGTCACGTGACATGGGGCTAAGCACGTGTCTGCCCCTAAGAAATTAAAGTGTCATCATTACCCCACACTTTCCTAAGTAGCTAACTACGTTAGATACTGTTCGCTTGCTGTGTCATCCCTGTAATGTAGCATGTTCATGCAGGGAGCCCCTCCGAGAAAAACCGATTAGTTTCCAAATATGACACGTGACCCTGAGGGTAAATTCACGTGACTGCCCCCAACAAATATTCGTATTAGCACCCCATATCTTCCCTAGTAACTAAGTCATTTAGTCTTTAGTACCCCTGTAATTCGCATTTCCATACAGGGAGCCCTGTATTCTCGTAGAAAGTACCCTTTGTGGAGGAGAAAATATCACGTGATCGGGGTGTGGTGAATTGACTGCCCGCAATTGGTGGTTCCAATAGCTGGCAGCGATCATGCACCCCACCACCCCAGGACCTTGTCCATACTGCAGGATCAAAGTGTAGAGAGTGCCGTTATGAAGGAGGATACCGCCAACAAAGGCGTCCCCTGCGAAGGTGAATATGCACGTAAGTTTCGTGCAACGTGACGTAATGGTTGTTTACCATCATCGAGCTCTAACAGCATAGCTGACATATAAGTTGAGACAGACCATGATTGCGTTCCTTGCTTTGGTGGAAGGAAATTGGCCAGAATAAAATTGTGCGAATTTCACATTAAAAAAGTTTTCGGAAATAAACATTCGCGAATTGGAACATAAACGGGAAAAGGGGGAAGTTTCCTCCCGCAAAAGTTTCCTCCTAGTGATATCCTAGGGGAAAAGGCTCCATGTCATCAGGGGGCAAATTTTGGGTAAGTTGGCAATGTGCCAAGTGACGTCACAGAAATTGGCAAAGTGCCAAGTCACATGGTGAAACTTGGCATAATGCCAAGTCACGTGACCTATGTTGGCAACTTGCCAGGTAAGTCACGTGATATGGGGGCTAGGCACGTGTTTGCCCCCAACAACTAAAAGTGTCATTACCCTACATATTTCCGAGTAACTAAGTTATATACCGTTCACTTGGTGTGTCACCCCCTCTAACATAGCATATTCATGCAGGGAGCCCCTCCAAGAAAGAACCAATTAGCTGCCAGGTAAGACACGTGAGCCAGAGGGTGAAGCACGTGACTGCCCCCAACAAATATCCGTGTTAGCCCCCATATTTCCCCAGTAACTAACGCACTTAGTCATTTTTACTACCACCCCTGTAATTCCAATTCCCATACAGGGAGCCCTGTGAACTCTTAGAAGAAGCACCATTGTGGAGGAGAAGATATCACGTGATATGGGTGTGGTGATGTGACTGCCCCCAGTAAGTGGTTGCAATAGCTGGCAGCGATGATGCACCCCACTACCCTATGACCTTGTCCATACTGAAGGGGCAAAGCTTGGAGAGTGTCGTTGTGAAGGAGGAAGCCGCTGGCACAAACGTGCCCTTGCGAAGGTGAATGTAGATGTGACGTGCGATGTGATGTCATGGTTGTTTACCATCATTCAGCTCTGACTGTATTGTTCTTGATAGTTGTTCATAGCATCATCAAGAGTCGTTAGTTGAGGAAACAATCAGCTGTCAATCAAAGACAATAACCTGCTGAGGCAGGCTGCCAACAATTTTCCCTCGCCGATACCCCAGCTGCAGGAGGTTACCCCAAAAAATGGAAGGTCAATGACACCCCCAGTAACTAACGCACTTAGTCATTTTTACTACCACCCCTGTAATTCCAATTCCCATACAGGGAGCCCTGTGAACTCTTAGAAGAAGCACCATTGTGGAGGAGAAGATATCACGTGATATGGGTGTGGTGATGTGACTGCCCCCAGTAAGTGGTTGCAATAGCTGGCAGCGATGATGCACCCCACTACCCTATGACCTTGTCCATACTGAAGGGCCAAAGCTTGGAGAGTGTCGTTGTGAAGGAGGAAGCCGCTGGCACAAACGTGCCCTTGCGAAGGTGAATGTAGATGTGACGTGCGATGTGATGTCATGGTTGTTTACCATCATTCAGGTCTGACTGTATTGTTCTTGATAGTTGTTCATAGCATCATCAAGAGTCGTTAGTTGAGGAAACAATCAGCTGTCAATCAAAGACAATAACCTGCTGAGGCAGGCTGCCAACAATTTTCCCTCGCCGATACCCCAGCTGCAGGAGGTTACCCCAAAAAATGGAAGGTCAATGACACATATAGATTTTCCGGTCGATTTTTTGAGACGAAGAGCGAGCCTCCAGGGGACGGGAGAGCTGAGGAATGAATATGGCAGACAGACAAATTCAGGCTTTGATCTCACCAGCTCATCCTTTAGTAATATAGATTAGATACAATGCAATCACCAACAACTTTCAAGAAAGGTAATGTTCAGGGCTATCATAATGGGGATGTAAGGGTATGACACTCCCTGGAAAATTATTAAATCTTTATGGCATATGATTTCAAATGAAGGTTTACACTTGACAATAGTGCTTTGTTCCAATGTGGTGATGGCCCTCTGGTGTTAAGGGTCCTTTTCATCTTTCGTACTTAATGGTCCTAGGAGTCTCAGGGGTCCTAGGGTTCTAGGGTCCGGTTTTTACAACATGCCTTTTAAAACGTCTTGGGATTACTTGCCATGTTTGAATTTTGGGCTCTGGAACCATGTGTACGTTGTGTTAGGTAAGGAGCTAAAATTTAATGTAGAATGGAAGAACCAGACAGATGCCAAACAAAGATTCATAGAAATAGAAAAAAAATCAAGATCAAACATGTCAAGAAAAATGATGTCTTGTTGACAATTCATGTGTACTTGACGACTAGCTTAATCCACTGCAAAGGGAAGCTCTTCCATGAATTTGTTGATAATATATTCCCTGTGATCAAGCAATCTGTGCAGGCTGAAAGGGAAAATGGAGGGAGTGGTGAAAACACATTAGGCCCAACAGCTGCAACACAAGATGTAGATGGTTCTACTGAAAATAAGAATAATCAGCAAAGTGCTAACCTTGATCAAAGTGCAATCCAACAACTCTCCAAAATTAATTTCCTGAACTTTTGTATGACATCCAAGGTATCCAGAACAAAATCCTCAAAGGACATACAAACCTACAGGCAAGACAGGCACATTTTGAGAAGAATGTGGCCTCCAGATTGGAGGAAACCAAGAAAGAAATGGCAACCTTGCTAGGAAAGCCAACTTTTCAAGATGCATTAGACCGTTCATCGGATACATTACACCGTTCAAAGTATGAGGAGACCATAAATGCACTGAGGGAAGAAAATGATATGCTTGTTGCAGAAAATGACGAAAAAAGCATGGCCATTACTAATCTGAAAGATCATATTAAAGACTTAACCATAAAGCTTAAAGATAGGGATAATACCCTGAAAGAGATTAGAGGAAACAAAGAAGCCCGGAAAGTAAATGTTGATGACATAACAAATCTTGTTAAGGAAAAAGACAAGGAAATATGGAATTTGAAAGAGCTGATAAAGTCAGAGAAGAGTCTGGCTATTGATTTGAGGCAGAAAGTGGTTGACCTAGATTCTGAGTTGCACAAAATTCAGCTGGAAGCAAGAACACTTGCAGAGGGAATTCCAGATCTACAGGATCTTGTGGCAGGTCTTAAGGAACAACAAGCACTTTTGCAGTCAATCGTCAGGAACCCAAGGTCTATAATGAGCTTAAAGACCAGTCAGGAGTTCAAAACAAGGAAAATACAACCAAAGATGATGAAATTCTGCCCTCAGGAGATTCTCACTTAAAAAGAATCCAACCTGATTGGCTTTTTAAGAAAGAAAACATACAAGTTCTATTCTTTTTTGCCCCAAGAATAGGGTTTCTACGAAACGTGGCCTACACCATTTGGTCTACCATTTGGCTTACCTTTGGCTCACTGTTGGCTTACCTTTGGCTTACCTTTGGCTTACCTTTGGCCTACTGTTGGCCCACTGCTCACTGCTGGCCTACTTGTGGCCCATTGCTGGCCTACCTAGCTTGCATATGGTGCATATGTAGCCTACCATACCTATTCTTCTTTTCTTTGCGTACCAACCATTTGTCTTCTGTTGAAAGCACATGGTCCTTTGTTTACATGCATCAATTTGGATCTCGTAACTGATAGTTAATTTGACCTCATTCATATTGCTTCCAATACAATACCCCCTCCCCCAACATGGTCTCATTTCAAATATACCCATACTCTATATACGTAAAAGCGGCGAAATATGTGTGTTATGTGTATATTTGATAGTCTCATGCGGGGCATACATTTCAATAAATAACTGCGAAGGAACCAACTAGCAAGAGTCCAGAAGCGAAGCGGGAAAAAGCGGGAAAGCGAAGCGGGAACGACGTGAACGACAGCATGATGGCGGATTTGGAAAGGACAAGAAGGAATCAAGAGCATCGGAGCCCGGAAGGTAACAAGGCTTTCACAATTCCGTAGAAATGTGTGCTGTACTGTAAAGATGGAAAATTAGGAAAACTTGCACTGAAATGTCCATGATGCCAAGTTAGGCCATTTTTTTAGCCCCAATGTAGACTGTTCCAAACAGTATGCTAATTGAAGAATCTCTTGATGAGATTCAATTTCCTGAGAATTAACAATTTGGTAGAAAGTTACTATCATAGGTGTGATCATATCAAGAATGCACTGTACCACAACAATCATACAACATATACAGAAAAGTTTTTTGACAATGCAGCATAAAATGATGGAAAATTTTGTCAAGACCAAGAGCATTATGATACAACATATTTTTGTCAGGCTCTGACCCTGAATTTGTCAGGTTGTTATGGAAGTCACCAATTTTGATAAATTACTTACAGTTTTAAGCATTCATTTTTACCAGTTAGATAGTCATTATCAGTTTCTAGCCTTTTATACAAATATCAAATTCAACAGAACAGTTCAGGTCTTGCATGCAGTAAAAATTATTGCATGCGCGAAGAATTACCATAAAAGCTCTATGAAGCCCTCATATGTCACATATGTCAAATTTCAAAAGTTACCAAAGAATTTCAATTTATTTAGCTTAAACAAGTTTATGTTGATCTTGACGTGGTTTGGATAAAATCATGTCCAATGTACTGTATGTATTTGACTCGTAAAATTGTATGTTGAATCTGCAGAATATGGGCTTCAAGACTGATAAAGCTTGACAATGAATCTACAAATTCAGAAATGAATTAACAGGAAACGCAATCAGAAACGGGTGTCTACAAAACGTGGCCTACACCATTTGGCTTACCTTTGGCTCACTGTTGGCTTACCTTTGGCTTACTGTTGGCTTACTTTTGGCTTACCACTGGCCTACAGGGTGTCTCAAAAAAATTGTTTGACGTTTGAATTTTAGGGACTAAAATTGTGCAAATCGGTTGAAAATTCACTGAGCTACGAGCTCTCAAAGATAAAAAATATGCGATAGCTGAAACCAGAGACCCCCCAGATTACTTGTATTGCAAAAAGCTCGAAGACGGAGGTAAGAGAAGCTTATCCAATGTCATACCTCTCGTTGATATCAGACCAAACCAAATACGACTTCTAAAGTACATTATTTCTTGCGATCATTCTCAAAATTACTTAACATTGCATAGGTCCAACAACAGTGGTTCAAAACAAAATCAGCAAGATACTGAATCTGTTTCCTCGAACCATCCATATGCGTGACAGTTAGGTTCTCGAATACCTGTTTGAATACCACTTGGTTTGCCCCGAAACAATTGAGAAATAACAGAAACAACAGCCTATGGGACTGTTACCAAAAATGCCATTTTGAGGCCTCTGGTTTCAGCTTTGGCACAAACTTGAACTTCATAAATTTTTATCAGATTTGCAAGATTCTTGTGTCAAAAATTAATTTAAAATCTCAAGACAAGGGTGACTTGACCAAAGGTCCATTCAGCGTATCGTCATTTTTTAGTATTTAACCAAACGTCGAACAATTTTTTTGAGACACCCTGTACTCGTGGCCTACCAGCCTTGCATCAGCAACGCTTATGACCTATGGACTTGCCACAATAAGGTTGTCTTGATTGATTTTATGTGTTTTCTTTGGAGAGGTATCAGCAACAACAACAGTGGACTGTATCACATGCAGCAAAGCCAGTCACTCAGAGCAAAATCTGACTTTCCAGTACAGTTTGCAGCAATCAGCATCTTTGCATGAATGAGGTAAAATAAGTTTTTGTGAAAGGAAGCTTCCTAGGATTTCCAAGGGACATAAAGCCTATGCTGTTACCAAAAATTGTGCTAAGTTCGTAAAAACCTAGTTACATTGAAAACACTGACATCAGTAATTTGGGCCGAGCAACTAAAACATGCCTTTTGACAAAAGTGGGTTGGACATGAAATTAGTCAATGAGCAAGTTTACAAGGTCATTTTGTTGTTTCACGTACATAATAGTGCCTACTACAAAGGGTTTTATGACCAAGAAATATCATGATTTCAACATTTTATTTCAACTGTTGGTTATCATATATTCCTCCTAGTAATTCTCTTATCTAAAAGAGTTTCATCAAAAGGAACTCTTCTACAAATGCAAGATCAAGTGTCTTATGAGATGCACTGCACTGCAATTAACCATCAGTTACGAGATCCCAATTGATACATGGAAACAACTGACCATGCGCTTACAACAAAAGACAAATATTTGATACGCAAAATAAAACAAGAACATGTATGGTAGGCTACATGTAACCCTAACCCTAGGCCAGCAATGGGCCACAAGTAAGCCAGCAGTGAGCCAAAAGTAAGCCAACAGTAGGCCAAAGGTAAGGCAACAGTGAGCCAAAGGTAAGCCAAATGGTAGGCCAAATGGTGTAGGCCACGTTTTGTAGACACCCATCAGAAAAGGTACAAGCGAAAGGAGCGACAAACCTGTTTGCCGAGTCAAAGATCTCAGTTTTGCTGCAGACTGCCCAAGCTGAGATTTTCAATATTGATAACAAGGAGCACTTGTAAGAGTAGTTTGTAACTCTGTAAGTCAACGATCAAATGTAACTAAGAGAGTAAAAGATTATATGAACTTGCCAGTAGTTGTGAGGGACCAAATTTATCTGAAAACCTTTGGGCATAAGAAAGGAAAATTTGCTGCCACATACCGGGGTGTTTGGAAAACTAAGACCCCAAAAAGGAAGACCTAAGACCTTGATAACGAAGACCTCAAAAGCTAAGACCTTGAAACCTGAGACCTCTAAAACGAAGACCTCAAAAACGAAGACCTTGAAAAGTATTTCTTATGATGTCGAGTTTCTTATGATTTTTGCCATCTTAACACTAATTTCTTATGCCAGCACATGTAAGAGGAAGACCTTCCGGTATCAGTTGATTAAATGCCCCCCCCCCATGATCAAATAAATCATGATTGCATTAGATTGAATGAATTGCAAGGTGGTCCCCAGTGAAAGCCCTATAAGGGGTTGTCACTTTTTTGCTAGGTACAGGAGTGGAAGAATTTTAGAGGGGTGCCAGATTTTCAGCCTCGTTTCATTGGGGTAACAAATATTTTGGCAAAATTGCAAAATGTATGAGGGACTGTGAAATTTTTGGAAATCAAACATACATCAAGATGAAATAAAAATTATATACTTTGCTGTGTTCATCATGCAGGGAAGAAGTTAATTGAATAGCTATTGATAGCTCATCGTTTTGATGACTATTTTCTTATTTATTAGATTACACTTTCATGTAAACGTTTTCATTTAAATTTTAAAATAGGGTGTCAAAATTATTTGGTCATCTCAGTCATTAAAATCTCTGTCATCCCTGTCCCCAGTAAGAGGATTTGAAAAATATTTCTAGTTGGTAATCTGACCCAAAGACATTAAAATTAAAAAGTTTGCTCTCAGTTACAGTCTCTTTGGTGCATCGATGTATGTGCGGAATCGTTTTTGAGGTCTTCATTTTTGAGGTCTTCGTTTTCGAGGTCTTAGTTTTTGTGATTTTTGTTCTGGAGAAACTTAGTTTTTTATTTGATCTTCTGTTCACAATGCTTCTGTTTATGCTGCCCGTTCACATTGCTCCATTTTAGTTGGTTAAAACTACACTAGTGCATTTTCCAAAATGAGCATATGCACATTTTGAAGGCATCTTTGGAAACGTCCGCTCTTACACTTGCTGGTATAAGAAATTAGTGTTAAGATAGCAAACATTCTAAGAAACTCTCATTTTTGATGTCTTCGTTTTTGAGGTCTTAGCTTTTGAGGTCTTCGTTTTCAAGGTCTTAGGTCTTCATTTTTGGGGTCTTAGTTTTCCAAACACCCCCGTGACTTGATGTAAATCTGGACTTTGACAAAAGGACCCATTTGTGTGACAGAGAATTCTGTACCCTTTGGCATGAATTTAGAGAAGTTTTCAAACCATGCCTATGAATTTTGTTGATTTGATGATGCAGGTCTATTCAAAGTTCTTTAGTTGTGATCAGAGTTCTGAAAAAGCTGCCCATCTACCAGAATTAGGTTAAAAACACAAGGCTTGACTGAGTGGTGTTACAGCTTCTATCAGTATTGTCCACATTTGAGAATCCCACAGGATGTAATGAAATATCTTTCCATCTAGGTTCTTTTTAGAAAAGCTTAAAGGTCTTTGTAAGTTAAACTGATCAATTTTAAGTTCCTGACCTCTCTTGCTGCCAACAAGTAATACTGGCATGAATTTCTCAATCTTTCACACTTGCTCCAGTCACAATCATGAGATCTCAGAGCATCCCAAACTTGACTCAAGTTCTCTTGCAACTTTTGCCTGCCATCATTGGTCTTGAGCATTTGCCCAAAATGAATCAAATATCCAACAAATAATGAGCATTTTGGAAGCAGCTCTTGAAATCGCTCTTGCCACAGACTGAGAGACCCTATGTTGAAATTACTTTGTGCAGTTAGAGGCACTGATAGTAAGCAAAATCGATACAGATATCTGCAATTTGAAAAGAGTATGGTGTATATGTACATTTGATAAAAGTCATATATATCTCGTCTCACAGTAGGCTTTTTCAGCAGAGCTGAATTGAGTCCTCTCTAAAATCATCAATTGCAGTGTATCCAAGCAAAAGTGCATTTTACATCAAACAATTCAATATTGTCAAGCTATCAAATCACTATAAACAAGGTCAGGTGGCCCAAAAACCATTGCACAAGCTACATCATAACAAGCTAAGGAGGCCCTTCAACCCTTCTTTCTTGTTGGGCCAGGTCTATAACGCGGACCTCGCGGACCACGCGGACCTCGCGGACCTTCTCGACAAACATGACTTTCAGGTCCGCGAAATGTGGTCCGCGTTTTAGAATTTTCCTATAGAGCTAAATTCTAAAACGCGGACCTTAATTTCGCGGACTTCTTCCAACGTCCGCGAGATTTTGTCCGCGCTATAGAATTTCGCTATAGGGTGAAGTTCTAAAACGCGGACCTTCATCTCGTGGACTTTCTTGTAGGTCCGCGATATTTGGTCCTCGTTTTAGAATTTTGCTATAGGGCGAAATTCTAAAGCACGGACCTAATTTCGCGGACTTTGTAGTACATTTTGAAACTTAGCATTTCGAAATAAAATCTCACTTAAAATCGAACCATTAGAAGTATATATATAGTTCATTTAAACAACGATATCCCTTCAGTAAAATACAACTTACAAAATCTAAAACTAAGAACACAAAATAGTTAATTGATTAATCTGATCTTCCAGGGAGTCGTACTTGAGGGAGCTTGAATTAATTATCAAGGATCATCAAATGCCTTTTTAGATGTGTTTTAAACAGGCGCAGTGATGGTAGTTCTCTGATGTTAACTGGAATATCATTCCAAGCCTTAATGCCCGAGTAATGAAATCCTTTTTTGGTTAATTCAAGGTTTAGCTTGGGAATATCGAGATCTCTATAATTCCTCGTAATATGATGTGATATAGAGCATCTCTGTTGGAACATATTCCACAGGCTTTCAGGGCATTGTTTGTTTACAATCATAACACAGCGATCAAAGCGAATAAGATTCACAACGCTTAGCCATTTTTTAGGCCACGTATCCTTAAATCTTGCGCGCTCTATAATTGATAGGGCTCTGTTTTGGAGACGTTGAAGTGCTTGTAGTTCAGATGAAGAGATGCTACCCCATATAACGTTTCCGTAGCGTATATGACTTTCAAAGAGAGCGTGATACACATCACATAACTTTGATTGGGGAAGAACGTCTTTAAGTTTTTTTAAAGGTGATAAACCACCTGCTAACTTTCCTGTCAGTGATTTATATTGATCCTTCTCATCGATAATGACACCTAAAGACTTGGTTTTCTCCACACGTTTAATTTCGGAATCGTTGAGTTCGAGTGGAGGGAGGTCATCAATTTCATTTATTCTTCGTTGATGACCAATAACCATAAATTCAGTTTTTTTCGGGTTTGCACTTAGTTTATTTACCCTCAACCAGTCACTGATATTTAACAGTTCTTTCTTTGTCATAACAAGAAATGGAATCCTGGGAAACATTAACGTAGAGAAAACTTACGTAAATATCTCGTTCCATGAAGTTTATACTGCTGTTTTAGCAATTTTTAGCAACTTTCTGCAAAATGTCAACTGTCCTTGTCTCGTCTGGTCTCGTCTCCTTTACAAAGTTATTGCACGACAACTTGTCAGTCCGCACTATGCAATGAGACGAATTCTCCGTGTCAAAATGATGTCATTATACCTGAACTTGAAATCACGAAATTATTGTCACGTCATCTTACGTCGTCCTGTTCGGATCAAGAGACAGCAGCAATTGCTCTGTGTAGAATGCTTCCGACACAGGAAATCCTTTTCGTAAAGGACTCTGATATGAAAGCAATGATTTCCCCAGTATCGGTAGGTAAGATCCAATCCCTACTTTTTCATAGACACAGGAACCGGGAGTTCACTGGGGGCACGTGCTCCCCAAGATTTTGCAACAAACAAAGACGTATCATGTATTTTATATGTTCATATATTTTCATGTTTGATTTGTTTAGGGAGGGATTGCCCTTCAACCGATGTTGTTTTTCAAGGGGCCCTTTCAAGTGCCCTTTTTATTTTCAATAGAATTCCTTGTCAGAATTTTTCGCACACTTTAATGGCATGATCTCTGATTGTAGATTGTTAGTCTAAATTCACAAACAGAAGCCAGACTAGTCATAAAGAAAAACAAAAGGTTGTCCTTGCACAAGGAACAGGTTATTAGAAACTCCCGGAAAAGTATAACTCGAGAAACTATCTACTTTATCAAAAGAAATTAATGACTTTATTTCCAATTTTCTGCTTCATGATATTTCTCGGAAGGTACTTGAATAATGCCTAAACACCGGAAAGGCTTCAAAACTTTGTTTTGAAGTGTTGAGGACGGCATGGGTAGGGAAAAAGAAGGTAGGAATGGAACGTGCAAGAAACTGCAAGAAACTCAGAATGCCGACAGTCTGATACATCCAAGAAATTTTCAGTCCCAGCTCAGCTTTTACGTGAGTGGGAAAGCCTACATTCGGTTTCAGACCCATCAAAGTAAACGACATTCCCTTCGATTATTTCGGGTCTTGTACCCCTATCGAAACCCAATGGGCCCATAAAATTGGACGGGCGTTGATCGACTAAAGATGACAGATTTTGTAGAAATCGTAGTGGAAACCGTCTAAAACATGCAGCAGAAAAGCTGTGAACGAGTCCGCGAAATTAGGTCCGTGCTTTAGAATTTCGCCCTGTAGCAAAATTCTAAAACGAGGACCAAATATCGCGGACCTACAAGAAAGTCCACGAGATGAAGGTTCGTTTTAGAATTTCACCCAATAGCGAATTTCTATAACGCGGACAAAATCTCGTGGACATTGGAAGAAGTCCGCGAAATTAAGGTCCGCGTTTTAGAATTTAGCTCTATAGGAAAATTCTAAAACGCGGACCACATTTCGCGGACCTGAAAGTCATGTTTGTCGAGAAGGTCCGCGGGGTCCGCGTGGTCCGCGAGGTCCGCGTTATAGACCTGGCCTTTCTTGTTGACAACTTTTTGCTGACAGGAAGCTACTGTATGTGCAAACTACACTGTGCAATGTTTTAGTCACTTGGTATACTAGCTGAGTCAGAAATAACCAAGGGCATTGATACAGTTACTTAATAAATTTGCTTCCTTTGATCCATACTGCATTGCAAAGGTTAACTTGGATATGAATATTTTTTTGGTCATAGTTGAAGCCTCTCCATTCCAATCATTTCAAGCTCCCACAGCAAATAATTCAGTACTCAGCATGCTTCAAGCCTGGTATTACCTTTTTCTCAGTATGATTCAAGTACGTGATAAAGTCAGAGCTTTGCTCCACTTTTGCTAGCATGCATCCTCTGAATTCAAGGCAAACTCAATCAAGCTTGCTTGTAGTATGTTTGGGAATAATTCTGGCGTGGGATTTTTTCAAGCTTGATCAACATCTAATCAAATGTGCAAACTGGCCAAAACTACGTCAACATACTCAGATCATGCATTTTCATGCCAAAATCTTGCTTTTGACAAGCTTGCACAAGCTTCTTGCAAGCTGGAATTTGCCTCAAGAGCTATCTTAGTTACATACTTGTATAATATTGTAAGCTCCAAGAATTCCCATTTGTGTGTGGATAGGTGCTTGATTGAGCTAGAGTGTCTTCTTGCAACATGAAAGTCCAAAATCTTACAAGAACCGAGCTGGCCTTGAATTGTTTTACTGCAGCCATTCCAGGATGTGCTGATTGAAAGTGAAAACTGCACAGCACTCAGGATTTGCCAGCTTTGCTGCCTGACCAGTCTCTCCACCATAAAAAAATCACTTGCTTGTCTCTCCAACCTCTTTCCCATCATTTGCATCGTCAAGGCATATACTTTGCGTGGTCAAGACAGAGAGCTCATTGCTGGCTGGCATTTGTTGTTACCCTTGTTGAGTAGAAATAAGGATATGAACCGCTAAGTGCAATATATTGCCGCCTTTGATTTGATGGAGCCGGGCTCACCAATAGCCCCAAGTACTGGACAGGTACAAGTCATCTTCATTTTCTGTTGGTATGATTTAGAATCCTATTATATGACCAACCAACACATGGAACCATTCAAATTAATTCTCTCTATTATGCCCACAATGATACATCTTTCCAGAGGTATGCTATCATGGATCCATTGGAACAAGGAAAGTCAATTGTAGATTTTCTCAAGGAATTTCTCAAGGAATTTGTATGTTTTAAGCAGTTCCCTTCCCAATAGAAAGGTTCGTTGAAAGTTGATCCGTTCCACACCAGGACCACTGGCCTGAGATAAATAGAAGACTTCTCTGTAAAAGATATACATACACTAATCATTAGAGGGTGGTAAGGAGTGGGAGTTTCAGGCTGCTTCTTAAAATTTCGGGCAATGTTGCTACCAAGGGTTTATTATGTACTTCTCTTCACATCTGCACTTGCAAACAATGACATGACAAACATAAATGACATGATTACCTGAATACAATGTTCTTGAAATCAATTCTTAGTTTTTCTACGTTTGTATCAGTAGTTGTATTTTAGTTAAGTCAGATTTAGTTTTTATTTTGTTGACATATTGTAGGTAGTGGAATCTTAAAATTATGTTGACCTGAACTAATCTGAATTGAACAATGAATTCCACTCATCACACTCATGCCATCAAAGCCCTGACCTCTTAATTTCAAGAAATCTATGATCAAGTAAGAAATGCGTGTATCTTCTGCATACATTGTGGCCTTAGTTCTGTCCAAGGCAAACGGCAAGTCATTAACATATATCAAGAATAAGCGTGGACCAAGGCAAGAGCCCTGAGGTACTCCACATTTTGATATCTTGTAGTTTAGGAACATGGCCATTTACCTTGCAACACGTTTTTCGATTACTCGTACTATTTGCAACAAAGTACTTATACATTTGATCAAAAATATTCTTCTCAAACGAAGGTGAGATAACAAGAAGTACAGAAATAGGCCTATAATTAGATCTATCTCCTATATTGCCATCCTAGTAGACAGGCGAAACCCTTGCAACCTTCCAGTTGTGTGGAAAAGTTCCTGATGCTAGCGACCAGTTAAACATATCACATCATACTGGTGCAAGAACAGGCATCCCAATCTTGAGAAAGAAACTTGAGATGCCATCAACACCAAAGCCATTGATTTTTTAAACTTTGCCATCACATTAACCAGATCGCCATGGCTAAAATCATTCTAAATTCAAAACGTGCAGAATCACCGTTAGCCGAATAATCTCCCTTCATAAGGGGATTAACTGTGTCCGGTATGTTAGAACTAAGCTTTTCTCCAACGTTGCAAAAAAAGTCATTCATGGTATAAGCAATTTCATTATTTTTAGTGATACTCTCATCTTCAACTGTCAGAGAGCTAATATTAGTGGTCTTGGAACGTTTATTGATTAGTTGATTGATATCATTCAAAGTTTCTTTCAACTTGCCTTCACTATCGCTGATCTTATTAGAAAAGTACACCCTTTTAAGCCTGATGTTTAGGCTATTGACCTTATTTCTAAGGTGTCTGTAAGCGTCCATTAGGATCGCTGAGCCTGTTTCATAGCAGACCTTTTCAGTTTGTCGCTAGATTTTGCCAGGGCCTTGAGGTCAGAAGTGATCCAAGGACAGTATTTTTCAGAGACTCTACGTTGTCGCATAGGTGCGTGCTTTTCAATTATCAACAATAATAAGTTAGTGCAGTTCTGCACTGCTGAATCGAGATGCGTGCTGCTTTGGAGAACTAAATTCCAATAAATGGAAGAAATTTTGGCAAGGAAGCTAGTCTCATCAAAACGTTTCATTTGACGAGTCGTTTTCTCCTTGTGTTGCCCTTTTAACCCTAATCCATATGGGCTTTTTTCGAGCTACCATTTATGGCGGGGGTTCTTTCGAAAAAATTAAAGAGATTTCCTAATTAGTCCAAAATGGCGGCTATTATGACATCATCATCGAAAACTGCTGACATCATCAAATTCCTGAAATTCCGGTATCAAATTAAAGCTCTTCGTTTACTGATTCATTTGGTGTACATTACTTCATAATATGATCAAACCTTTCCATTGAAATCATCAAAAACAATGATTTGTTTGCTACCTGCTTCCAAATATGGGCATGTCACGTGACCTGTGAGCCCTATTGTTTGAAAATTTTTTTTCAAAATGTGGCAAATAGATAATTTGTAAAAGTCAGGTAGGTTTGGGGGACATAGTTGATGTCTTTGAAAAACACGGCAAGAAAAACCTTGAGGGGGGTGGAAAACACTCCCCCATGTGGATTAGGGTTAAAGTCCCTCCGTACATACGAACACAATAGATCATGTAATGGTCACTGAGTGCTATGCTTAGAACTCCAGATTCAACAATATTCCTATGATCGCTTACTGCAATATGATCAATCAAGGTTGAAGTGCTAAGGGTTTCCCTGGTAGGCTGGTTAATTTATTGCTCTAGCCCATATGCATTGTAAAGTTCTAAAACTTTATTAGCCGGGCTATTTTCACTACATGTTGTTACCTGGTCCCCATAATCAGAAGCAAAGGGATCCGGTCTGTTGTGTATGGGGCTTTATCATAATTTATAGATCATAATTTATGTCAACCAATAAGACTACACTTAGGGTACAAAAGTATGGAAATGATGGCCTAAAACATGGCGGCAAAGATGTTCTGTGGCCTATGAGCATCGTAACAAAAGGGAGATTTTCTCTCCAACCCAGACCTCAATTTACACTCTTATGGCAGGAAAATATTCGCCATCTTGCCTTCTGTTTATCAGACCGACAAGGATAGGTTTTAGAAAAACTTTTTATGAATTTTGAGACGAAAACTTCGAAGTAGTGTTATTGCTTTGAGCTGAACGAAATGGAGAAGATATGAAACTGAAAAGTTGTCAAAAGATCAGTTTGCTTCAATGAAGAGTTGGTTGGGATGGCTTCATTTTATGCTGTTTATACTGGACATTTTGATTTTGAATCAAACTTTTGGGAATAATCAAGAAATTTTTAGAATTTTGGCTGCAAACTCAAGGAAAGCAGCTAACAGGTAAGCTTGCAACTTCGATTTCTCTTGTGACCGTTGCAGTTATTGCCTTGTAATGGCTTCACATCAAACCTCCGATGGGTCAGTCAACACGAATAAACCAGAAATAAACAAAATAACATTTCGTTTTCAGATTTCAGCTTTTTAAGGTACTTTCATAAAGATTTGTCTAGCTCGAAAAGAAAAGCATCGCCTGGAAAAATGATGTCACTTACCTGCTCACAACTTGCCTTGAGTTTACAGCCAAAGTCCTGAAAATTTCTAGATTAATCCCAAAAGTTTGTTTCAAAATCAAAATGTCCAGTATAAACAGCATAAAATGAAGCCATTCAACCAACTCTTCATTGAAGCAAACTGATGTTTTGACAACTTTTCAGTTTCATATCTCCTTCATTTCTTGCAGCTCAAGACAACAACACTACTTCGAAGTTCTCGTCTCAAAATTCATAAAAAGTTTTTCTAAAACTTGTCCTTGTCTGTTTGATAAACAGAAGACGAGATGGCGAATATTTTCCCGCCATAAGTGTTTAAATTGAGGTCTGGGTTGGAGAGAAAATCTCCCTTTTGTTACGAGGCTCATAGGCCATAGGACATCTTTGCCGCCATGTTTTAGGCCATCGTTTCCATACTTTTGTACCCTAAGTGTATATCCTTGTCCTCATTCTCAAGGTGTTGCAGAACCTGCTCAAACTTCTCAAAAGAAGCAACAGGTTCACTTGGAGGTCTGTACCATGCTATAACAAGGAAAGGGGAAGCTTTAACAGGTTGGACTTCCATGCAAACAAGTTCGAGATCATTCATGGACACATCATCCCGTCGAGAGTATTTCATGCTATCTCTAATGCAAACTGCAACTCCACCACCATGCCTATTCCGATCTTCTCTTTCAAATTTATAACTTTTGACGTCTAATAGATTTTTTGAAATCTTTTGTCAAGCTTGGTTTCATTAAGTGCCATGATGTGGATTCCTTTTTCAAATAAAATAGAGGCCAGCTCATCTTTGTGCAAAAGCAAGCTATTTACATTTAAAGATGCTATGACCATTCCCTTACGAAACGCTAACAATTTGGGATTACGGACAGAACAATTAGGCATGTTTTGTGGAGGTGCAGCTTTGCTCGTAACCCCATTATTACTAGGTACATCTACAGCTACACCGGTTGTGTCAATTTCTTCAATTCAACAATTGCTGATAATTGTTGGAACCTCTTGAACCTTTCTTCTTTGCAAAGGTGGGTATCTACCAGATCGCTTTTGTGCAAGGCATCCCAAGCCCAGAGAACATTTTTGGATGGTAGATAACATAGAGCTGCTGATTTCTGTGCTTCTTTGACTCGAAGATGAAAATATTGAGCATCAAATGCTCCTCCCTCTATCTGACTTGATTGGAGATTGAATTGGTCCAATCTTTCTTTGATATTTTATGCTATTTTGATACCTTTGTGGCCTTTAACCCTATTAGTACCAGACAATTTTTTACTGGGGGGGGGGCTTCAGTGCTTCGTGACAATTTTGTTTTTTTTACTGTACTTGCTAGCTAAGTTACTTGAGGTAAATGCTTTGGTTGCACCTATTGTACCCAACATTTGTTTTTAAAAATCATTGAGACTATTGACAAGATTTAGATTTAGTGACCACAGAAGTGAGCAATTTAGGGATCTCATTGACAATCTACTTTTCTTCTACGCATGTGTCGTAGCACATTTTTCAGACAATCATCATGAAAATCATCTAGTGGAGATCCGCCTTAAGACGAAGCTTCACCTCAGCTAGCTGTAATGGATTTATCCAAAAGTATCAGTGAATTAATGTCAATTTCACAATATTTGAATACGCTGTGCTGCATGGCAATACTCACTGGAGGAAAGGATCAAAATTTTCACAACTGTATGAAAATAACTTACCCCATCTTGGACAAAAGTAGGTCAAGATTTCAAGGTTGGGTCAAGAATTTGCGATCACTAGTCAAGAATTTGCGATCACTAGTCAAGAATTGCGATTACTAGTCAAGAATTTGCGATTACTAGTCAAGAATTTGCGATTACTAGTCAAGAATTTGCGATTACTAGTCAAGAATTGCGATAACTAGTCAAGGATTGCTATCATCAGTTTAACAATTGCAGTCACTAAATAGGATCAAGTATGAAGGAAAACATAGTCAGGTATCTTTCACCATTGAAAGACCGCGCCCTTGATGTGGCACGTGACCTCTGTCTGGTCCGTATTTTACTCTGGTCATGTCATGAGATCATCGATTTTGATCATGATTGATGTCGTGAACATTTCAAAATGGCGAAAGCTACACTGATTGTGGTTCTATTGATAGTAAATTCAGTCAGCTGTGAAGAACTGGAGGAATTCCTAAGTTCAATAGGATCTTTCCTTGAAGATTTGCAAAGAAATTACGAAATTTGTGATATAAATGGGATGGAATACAATGTCAGAAAGCTAGAGCAATACATTGAAATTTTTGCAGCTGTCTCGAGTGTGTTATTGACCTTGGAGGAAACGCCTGGATTGATACAAATCGTGAATAGTTTTGCAAACAGTCTTCGGCAATGCAAGAATGACATATGTAAAAAACTTTCAGAACATTCGAAGGGGAAAGAGTTGCAATTGTTGGTATGCGAAACAGAAAGAACAGGTGGGAGACCTAGATTTGTTGTCACGAGGGAGCAAATTTGTGTTTTGAGAGAGACAGGAATGACATGGAGTGACATTTCCAAATGTCTATGTATTTCTACGAAGACGTTATACAGGCGCCGACAAGAATATGATATTCCCAATACCTACGCAGATATGAGTGATTCTGAACTTGATAGCGTTTTATCAGATGTGCTGGCACTGACCCCCAATGCTGGTGAAACGTATGTAATGGGTAGCCTCAGATCAAGGGACATCATAGTTCAAAGAAGGAGACTTCGAGATAGGTTGAAGGTGTTAGACCCAGTAGGTAGAGCCATTAGAAAGCACAAATCGATAATACGCCGTGTTTACAATGTTTTGGGAGCCAATCATCTGTGGCATATTGATTCCAATCACAAGTTGATTGGCCATAGGTTTGTCATACATGGGTGTGTTGATGGCTTCAGCAGAACAGTTATCTATTTAAAATGTGCAAATAATAACTTGGCAGCAACGGCACTAGAATATTTTGTAGAAGGTGTTGCAAATTTTGGCCTTCCCATGAGAGTACGAGGGGATAGAGGTGTTGAAAATGTAGATATTGCTCGCTACATGATCCGCAACAGAGGTCTTAATGAAGGACGATTCATTGTTGGAAGAAGCGTTCACAACACTAGGATAGAACGATTATGGGCTGATGTGAACAGGGTTGTACTTGCCTATTATGCTGAAGTTTTTCGGTTCATGGAGAACAGCAACCTCCTGGATTCCACAAACGAGCTCCACCTTTTTGCACTAAGCTTTGTTTACTTGCCAAGAATAAATAGATCATTGGTTGAATTCTCCCAGCAGATCAATTGCCATGGCTTATCATCAGTTGTTGGACGAAAGAGTCCGCTAGCTTTGTGGCATGAGTCATTGGTTTTGTCAAATGGAGATGTCCTTGTTGATGATCCAGATCTATATGGCATTGATTATGAATACGCTGCAGATGATATTGTTGATGACACAAACGTTGTTCGGTTTCCAGATTCCAGTTATCATATTAGTGATTCAGCATCAGCGTGGATTTCCCAAAATGTCAATCCTCTTGCTGATGATGATAATCATGGCATCAACTGCTTTACTGACCTAGTTGCTACTTTGGAGTCCTATGGAGGCACTGTTACGGCATGAGGAAGGACCAAAAATAAAACGAAATTGTTGCTTCCTTTAGGTGATAGTACCATTCTTTGTAAACACTATTTTTGTTCAGATAAACACTTGTAAACGCTTAAAATCCTTAATTCAAAAAACTTACCGTGGTGGAAAAATTTGCGAAAATACTCATAATGTTGGCTGATCTTTTAGCCATAGAACAACGTTGAAGCATTTCCATCAGCCTTTTACTTAAATTTCTATACATATAATAGATTGTGTCAGATCACTTGTTCTGGGTCACCCATGCTAAGAAACGAATATGTGGAAGTATAGTAGAGCCTATGTGCATCCAACAAGCAGCTGAAACAAATTCAGAAACTTTTAATACTAAAAAGCTGAAATCGTTATTTATGTGTTAAGATATTCTCAGTGCTATAAAAGGCTTTTTCAATATTCTTATAGGAGAAAAACGTGTTTAAAGGACACATTATTTATTCATTACACCCAGCAACAAACTAGAACAAAACTGTGTAAATACTGTAAAAGCTCTTTTAAGCCCCCTCTCAATTAAGCCCCCCTTTCTAATAAGCCCCTCCCCTGTGAGCAAAAATTTCAAATAAGCCCCCTCTCCATTAAGCCCCCACCACTAAAATCAAATTTTCACGAAAAAGATTTTCAATTTATTTATATACCTTAAACATCTTACTCATCTAAGTTTTTTAATATAAGCCCCCTCTCTAATAAGCCTCCCCTTTGGAGTGCCCAAAATTACTAAAGCCCCCCCCCTGAAGCTTAGTAGAGCTTTTTGGTACTTTATGGTTTGTAAAGGAATATACGTTAAATGCTGTTCAGTTGGTAGACATATCATTAGCTTGCTGAACATTTCAAGTTATTGTTCATGCACCCTTACTGGTGATAGAGTGACACAAGAATTTGTCCGTATAAACAAACTGTCAACCGTCAACTGCAATCTCATGATTTAGGGTACAAGTAACTTGGGAGACTTTTCAAGGGGATAGAACTCAATAGCTCAGTGTAGTGTACTATGTTTTGCTGCATTACAAGCCTATGCGCACATTTACACTTCACTTGTCCATGAGAAATTCCAAGAATAGTAAGAATTTGTAAGAATTCTGTGTTGCAATTGTATGAAAGCAGCAGATATGTACACAATCCCCACATTGGAAGTCTGGGTGGGGATTTACAGCAAAAGTTGAATGTCCAAAAGAAAGAGCATAATGGTAAACTGTGTTTGTGGTAACATTGAAAGTGTACTGAAAAAAATCCTCACTATTTATTGGTTAGACAAGGATTGCCATTGAAAAAGCTTATCTGCCTGAACAGAGCAGAAACTTGTGTAAAAAGCTGACATTGTAAAGCCATCTGTTGTCAGGAACTGTTTCTATGTACCAGGTGTCCCAAAAAAGTACTCCTGTTTGAAAAGTTGCTAAAATTTCATTAGTTATGGCCAATCTGCAAATTTCTTTTTTTTGGCAAGTAGATCAAAGGCCAGATTATTTTTCCAGGTATAGCTGATTTTCGCGACTGGTTTTGAAATCAGCAAATTTCGCTCCTTTTAGAGACACCTGATTTTGACGCATGCTGTGGAAAGCACTGAAGACTACCAGATTAATTTCTTTTCGTCTGTAAAGCTTCTGGCTTGTTCATAAATGCCAGGAAGAAACTTTAACTATTATTTTTGACTTGAAAGAAATCGAAAAGTCTCAATATAATGGCTCTTAAGCTTATTTTACACCAGGAGGAATTTTCCGCACGGAATCAAGGTTTCGCGACGATGTCGCTACGAAGTCGCTGCGCATAGTGTATATTGAAAGAAGAAAGCCCAAACTAGAACTGACCAAGTGTGAAATGGCGCGAAATTGATCAAAGATGGCCGCCTTTAATCGAAGAAGACTCTTGCTGTTAAAAACAAACTTGCTGTTGCTTCTTTACCTGCTACGTCGAATGAAAAAACCAAAGGCTAGAAGCAAAAGGAAATATTGGGTACGAAGAATTTATCAAGACCGTCAGGAAAAAGGAGAATATCATTTACTTGTAAATGATTTGAGAATGCACGATAAAGATTATTTTTTTCGTTGTTTCCGGATGTCTCCTGTCGTTTTTGAAGAGCTACTGGCAATGATTGCACCCCATATTATCAAACAGCAAACAAAATTTAGAGATCCAATATCACCCAGTGAGCGTTTGTGTGTTACATTGAGATACTTGGTCACTGGGGATGCTCATGTGACTATTGGTGCAAGCTATCGCATGAGCCCTGCCGTTATAGGAAAAATCATCCCTGAAACATGCAACGCAATATGGAACGTATTACTCTCGAAAGACTACATTAAAGTACCAAAATCTGAAGAAGGTTGGCGTGAAATAGCCGAGGGATTTTTCAACCGATGGAATTTTCCTAATCTTGTTGGAGCAATTGACGGTAAACACGTTCTCATTCAAGCACCAGCTCGCTCAGGATCAATGTTCTTTAATTACAAAAAGACCTTCAGTATTGTGTTAATGGCTGTGTGCGATTCCAAATACAGATTCACCTTAGTGGACATAGGTGACTGCGGAAGTCAAAGTGACGGTAGTGTTTTCGCAAACAGTTTTCTTGGATACGCAATTGAAAGTGATATTCTAAATATTCCCAATGCAAGGTTGCTTCCAAATTCAAATCGCACACTTCCTTTCGTTTTCATTGGCGATGATGCATTTGGTCTAAAACCAAATATGATGAAGCCTTACCCTTTTCAAAATTTATCCATGACAGAAAAAGTCTTCAATTACAGACTATCACGGGCAAGAAGAATAATTGAGAACTCGTTTGGAATAGCTGCTGCTCGATTCAGGATTTTTCACCGACCAATTAATGCTAAGGTTTCAACTGTTAAATCTGTCACAAAAGCAATTGTTGCATTGCACAACTTCTTAATGTACAAAAGTCAAGCCAATCCAAATGAAAACCAGTATTGCCCACCTAATTATGTTGACAGTGATGGATCTCAAGGGGTAATTCCAGGACAGTGGCGTGATGAAGAGAGCAGCATAATGGGATTAAGAGATGTGGACCGGTTAGGGTCAAATAACTACTCAAAAAATGCTAAACTAATAAGAGACGAGTTCAAAGAATATTTCACAAAAGAAGGTGCAGTAGAATGGCAGTGGGACATTGTGAACAAAGTAAATTAACATAACATAACAACATATAAGATAACATAACATGATATTAAATTGTTTTTTGTTCTACATTACATACACTAAAGTCCCCATGTGATATAGTGTAACAACCACAAACTTTCACAAACCTTTGGCAAAATTTGAAAGGAAACTTCATGAACTTGTCTAAAATTCGATTAGAACAGGAATGAAAGGTCTTTCAAAGAGTGGATGCACAAAGTACCTAATTTAGATGGTTCTTGCATGGTACAGACCTTCATAATTGTACTGTTCACAAATTCTTAATCTCAGATTTAAAAAAAATGCTGCAGTTCCAAAAGTGCTGGCTCTTGTATGCAGAGTTTACTACATACACTAGATGTCTGTTTAGATTTGTACAGTGTCTCCAGAAAATTGTGTCTGCTTGATAACAGTGTTAGATTTGATAACTATCTTTGATACCAACACAATTCTACAACCATACAGTATCATCTAACATTCTCAGGTTGATGGAATGCAAATTTTCTGGGACTGACTGTCTCTCAAATATACCTTAACGAAATGACCTGAACTTAGTGCAACATTTATTGAGGAAGAGTAGATTGCTTTCCCAGTCATGGTTTAAATGGCAGTTTTATACCCAAATCACACTGGCACATAAAGCCAGCTTTATATGTATATAAACGAGGCTAAATTTCAACCAGTCAAATACATTTGATATGATTAACTGACCAATTAGGATGCAAAATTCTTGGCAGCCTGGTTTAGTCTAAGCTGGCGTAACTTTTAAGTGTGAACGTGGTAGAATACTAACAAATGTTCAAATGCTCTCTTCTCAATGCCTCCCATATTTTGTCTTCAGCTTATGTAAACATCAACACAATGTCATTCATCGTAAATTGTGTCAAAAACTAGTCGCTCAATGTCCAATTTAAGCCGCCTAAATTTTCTTGTTGGTAAACTTCGCAGTTGAGGGACTAGGCCATCACAAAACAGCACAACTTCATCTCTATCCTTTTCTGAAGGCTTTTCTTTTAATGCATCATTGACACTTTCAATGTGCTTCAATATCTCAGTTTCAACATCATTGCCAATCTTTTGGTTTGACATCTTTTGCTTTTTTGCTTTAGGGGTGCTACTGAAAGCTTCCTTCTCACTGGCAATCCTTTCATTTGAAATCTTTTGCTTTTTGGTAGCAGGTGTCGCAATGACAACTTCTGCATTATCATTTGGTGTCATTGGTTCTTCTATGCCATTTTCACTAACATTTCGAGTCTCTGTCACTAGATATTCAATGTTACTTTCTGTTTGTGCATTGCCAACTCCTCCTTCAACCAAAAAAAGCATTTGCTCATAGTAATTACAAGTAGGCAATGATGAGGCTGCTGCTCCAGATTTTGTAAGCTTTGCTCTCCTATCCATGCACTTCTTCAGGTTATCTTTCAGATACTTTAATGACTTTTGCAGCAACTCAACTAAAAGTTTGTAAGAGAAAAGACAGGTATCAATTTGTGTCCTAAGGAAATGTACCTTTCCTACCTAATTGCAGTCAGGGGCGGATCCAGACCGAAGTTGAAGGGGGGCAACTTGGAGACAGGGCGCCAAAAACAAAGTGAAAAGTTGGCGCGCCGAAGGCGCGCGAAAATTTGTGGGGCTTTATTCGAGAAAATTCTCTGGTTTTTCTACTGAATAACGCCTTAGTTTATATGTTTCGCCGCATTCAGAACGAATCACTGAAATAAGAGTGCATTCGGGTCAGGAGAAGGGGCGCTTTTCTTGCCAAAAAGGGGGTGCCAAAGCTGAATTTTCATCGTGAAGGGGGGGGGGGGGGCAGTTGCCCCCATCTGCCCCCTTAAATCCGCCACTGATTGCAGTGGGGCTATCAAAGTTTGAGTTTGCATGTGTGACAGTACCAAAGTCACAGATAGAGGTGCATTACAATGATCCATATGAGAGTTTACCTTGCGTAACTTGTAAATTCCTTTTGTCCACTATTGAAAAGCCGACTGAAACCTCTGGTGTGCAAGTGCCATACTTTGCTTTCCATACTCTAGCCCTCACACCACCCCTTCAGGGCCCTTCAGACAAGTTATTTTCATGTATCAACAAGGTACTGATTAATTATTCTGCACAGAGAGAAAAACTCCCATGGAAAATTTCTAATTTTTCTCCTGTTACAGAAACTTTTAACTCTACTTGACGGTTGGGTGTGGGTGACCGAGTTGTTTTGCTCCTAGTCTCTTAGGCCTATTTATTATTTACTACAAGCGACTCACCATCTTTGTTGAAAGCTAGTGCTAACTTTTTCCAAGCGTTAACTTTTACGTTTCTCTGCTTGTAGTCAGGATGCTTCTTATTCCAAATACTTGGATACTTTCTCAATTCCACTAGGAATGATTCCTTGTCAAACTCAATCAGTTCATTTTTGTTGTCGTCGCAACCTTGCTCATTGCGTTCAGGTCCCTTTCCGTTGCTAGAAACGCTGGCAACCGAGATCGAGCTCTCTCCTTGGGTATTTGGCATGATTCCTGGAGCTAACTGTAAAAATATCGAAGCCAACTGCTCATTTCTCTCAACGCCGTTGATCAAGTCCAGCACGGCTCTCACGTCAGACGAGGACGCCATGTTGGGAGCAAAGTTCGCTGACGCAATCATCATTCTTTGATTTGATTGGTGGAAAAGATGAAGCGGAATTTTTCGCCATGGAAAAGTTGAAATGGTTTCTACTTTTCTGCCACTGAAATATTCCGCTAAAATTCATCTTCGAAATTTTTCTGCGCATGCGTTTGGACGGAATACTCCGCTTCCGCCAAAGAATTCCGCCTAGTGTAAAATAAGCTTAAAACTTGAAATAAAAACGAATTTCCGCGTTTTCCGCGTTTTCGAAAATCACCTATAGCCAAAACGAAAACGAGGAAAACGCGGAAAAAGTAAAGTTTTACAGAACAAGAGGCTCCGAGTCTATTTAAATGCTTCAGTATGGCGAAATAACATGCTGTAATCCTGTCACTGCATCAGAGTGGGATATGATCATGAAATTATGAACAACCTGTCCCTCGAATTCCACTAAGGCCACTTAGGCCCACTGAATTTTTATCTTACGATCCAAAAGTTTTCTATTGAGCTACGAAGTCTATTTTGGTACAGAATTTATTACCAGACAAAGCTTGACGTCCTACTTGTCAATAGCTACGAAAAGCTGCTGATAAAACTGATATAAAAAGAAATTTCCGCGTTTTCCGCGTTTTCGAAAATCACTTATAGCCAAAACGAAAACGCGGAAAACGCGGAAAAAATAAAATTATACAAAACAAGAGGCTCCGAGTCTATTTAAATGCTTCAGTATGGCGAAATAACATGCTGTAATTCTGTCACTGCATCAGAGTGGGATATGATCATGAAATTATGAACAACCTGTCCCTCGAATTCCACTAAGGCCACTTAGGCCCACTGAATTTTTATCTTACAATCCAAAAGCTTTCTATTGAGCTACGAAGTCTATTTTGGTACAGAATTTATCACCAGTCAAAGCTTGACGTCTTACTTGTCAATAGATACGAAAAGCTGCTGATAAAACTTGAAATGAAAACGAATTTCCGCGTTTTCCGCGTTTTCGAAAATAACCCATAGCCAAAACGAAAGCGCGGAAAATGCGGAAATTTCTTTTTTGTCTTCCTGATGGAAGCTTTGGTTTGTCGAAGTGGTTTCTTACCTATATTTTGATTCAATAAACATGATTTCTCGCATTTCACAACCTTTTCGTCTTTTTCCGCGTTTTCCGCGTTTTCGACCTGGCCCTTTGTCTGAGGGTTTTCTTTCTGTTTCTGTGTGACACTTCTCATTTTTGGTGGGACAGGGTCTTTCTTCTCCTTTGAAAGCTGTAAGATGTCAGATGAACATGCCGCTAAACATTGACATTTGGCAAGACAGACATCAAAGCACAAACATCCAAGGGCTGCAAGTGGGTGAATTCCAGGGAAATTGTTTTCAATGCACTTTCTCCTACATGAAGTACCAGTTACATATTGCTTCATATCTATTTGACAGTGGCTTGCAAGAAAGCCATTATACAACGAATAACATTGACTGTTCTTGGTGTCATGACCAGATCTACCACATTCTTGGAGATAGGCTTCGATTGTTTTTGAAGGGCCAAAGTGTATAACTCTGCGCACAGTCTTACAGTCAACACCCATTCCAAAGGCTGTCGTGACCACTAAGGTACGCAGACAGCTATCCTCTTTCCCGATCTCAGCAAGAACATGATCTTTTACTGATTGAGGGGTGCCAGCATGGAACATCTCCACCAGCCTGAATTTAGGGTCACCTTCAAAACCATCTGCATAAAATTCCTTTCCAAGACTTATCTCAAACATCTTCCAGAACAATGCACACTGGTTTCCTGTTTGACATAAAAATAATTGTACTTGTTGCATTTACACCCACCTGTTTCAGCTTCAACTATCACCTCAGAGAAAATAGCATCCAGTTTTTTATCATTGCCCACATACTTGCAGAAGAATGACAAATTCCTCTTCACAGGTCTCTTCTCAATGACATGAGTGGACACTGGAGCCAGGTTCAAGACAGAAAATATTGTTGACTTTGTCGCTGTTGAGGCAGTTCCAGTCAATACAGCAGGCAGGTCTCACAGAAGAATCCAGAAATGAACATATTTCGCCAACTAGGCCATACCATTGTAAGAAAGGTGGCTTATGTGCATAGCTTTGTCCCCAGCAAAGAAGTAATACATATAACTATTTGACATGGTATTACCATCTATAGGGTCTGCAGGAATAATATGGGCTGCATCGATGGCTTGAAAATAGTAGATTGTAAAAGGTTTTGCTGTAAAATACACAAGTTATTTCATTTTGGCCTCACATATTTTACCCCAAAATTGCCTATTATACCCCCACTAGACTTGAAAACATTGTGATTATAACTTCACAAGAAGTGCCATGAAGAACCAATAAAGTTTTAATTAACGCAATAAATCATAATTTCTGAGAACATAATTTCTTCGTTATCAAAACAAATATTTCCTAGCATTCCAAAAACTGACAATTTCATTCTCATAATAACAGCAGTTCTTTCTCTACATTGGCAATACAAATAAAAACAACAGCAATCTACTGCAGTTTACTGCCATTTTGTTAAGACATGATTTACCCTCAGCAAACTTAACAGCAAAGAATCTAGGAGAATGAGCCAATACTAACCAATGAGCAATGCAGTGAGCTTCATCAAAAGGAACACAGACACAGTTACTCGTAAATGTCACAGACAAGAGAAATCTTCGCCATTGATCAGTTGCCAACATTGACTCAGGGGATGTAAGGATGATCCCTCCTTCTTTGATGTCTTTCAAGGCTTCCTCAGACTGACCAGCATATATCGTAGCTGCACTGATACCAATCTTTTTAGCTCCGTGACTTGGTCCAGCATCAGCGACTGCAGTGGTGAAATAACAAGTGTTGAGCTTGACGAGGGCAGGCAATCCCTCATAATGTCGGCAATCAAGGGTATGGCCTAAAATATCAGCGACTTTCCATAGCCGGTTGGTGCACTAAAGTAAATGTTCTTTCCTTGAAAGAAACATCTGAGGGGTTTTCTTCAAGGTGTTTTCTTTTTTCTGCAAACAGGTTTTCAACACCAAAGTAGACCTTCACCAACTGCAGCCCTTCCTTGAACTTCTCCTCCCTCCAAACAAAATCTCTCAAAGCTTCGCATTTTGACTTCACCATTATAAATAACTATATACCGTGCAACAAGATGAAACTTCAGCTCCATAGTTGAATAGCGGACTAGCGGGCTCTTTCATCCAATCAAAGTGCCCATCGACTTCTCAAACTTCTTTGAGAAGTTAATTTGATTGGTCCAGAAACAATAGGCCTAACAAATGAAACTTCGCCATGTTGATCTTCATATTGAGGCGAGAAAGGCTAAATGGATTTTGTTGCACAGACTCTACACTTTCGCGGAGGAGTGTTGAGGCTGAGCACAGGCTAATCAAATTATTAATCAGCGGCGCGGCCTAAAGATCGTCAAACTGACTGACAGGTAAATGGGCCAAGCCTAGCCTTGCATATCACTGATCCCTGCAAAATTGCATCAACCTAGCAACCTAGCAATATTGTAACTTGCTTTAATGATGACATCAGTCAGGCTCACCTCTTTCGAACTCCCAGCGTTCTCCTGTTTCCTGGATTCACTTTTCAGAGCTCAGTTCTTCAGAGGAGAGCTCTGTTGACAAAGGATTTTTTAGCGCCAAAACACCAAAAAACCTTGACCTTCAATCCCAGAGTTTTGTTTGAAAGCTAGTTGAACTTGCCCGGGTTGAAATTTTCTCATGTAAACGATTTCACAAATACCAAAGGTTTTTCCAGCGGCCAAGTTGAAACTCAACCCCGGGGTGAAACTCGACCCAGGTTGACTTTTCTCATGTAAAGGGCCTCTGAAATTGGAATCATTCAAATCTGTGAAATACTCTTGCAGTTATGAATTTTCAAAGGTGGGAACTTTTTTCTGGCTCACCCAGTAGAGTTTCTTTTGCTTGTATCTTGCAACAACGATGTCCTGCAGGAGGCAGCATCAGGTCTCATTCAGATGATGTCATCGTGCTTTGCTTGGGGTGTTTTCTTCGTATCTTTTTTTTGACAGCAGGCTCATGAGATGGAATGACCAAAAGTTCACCAACAGATGTTTCCTTCTTTGAGCTTGGGGCAGGGGGAATAACCCTCTGAAGGAATTTTGTCCGTTATCAGGTTGAAATCAACTCCCACAGGGAAACCTTAGTCATTGATTTCACCTTCAATAAATACGTTCCAGCTTCTACATCTCGCATGACGTCATCAACGCTAGCAGCCCGATTTTGTGAATCAACGTCATTGCCATGATCACCAGCTTACAAAAGACGTCTGCTGGATCAAGAGTAATCTCATCACAACCCTCACCATGAAGTGGCGTACTGGCAGCAGCCAGGTGTGAGCTCCTGCCTAAACACTGCCCTACCTAAGGGATCAAAATCGACAAACAACCCTGAGTCATGTTCTTGCTTGCTAATGTACTTCATGTTGCGATGCTCATTGTTCAAATCTATGATGGACTGAAACATGAGTATGCGCACAACTGGTTTCATTTCATTTAGGAAATTTCTATTGTGGTTGTACGCTCCATGAAGTTGTTCTGCAACTTGACTATTCATTTGACCTGCGAGTTCTTTTACACATCGTATTTGGCTGAGAGCTTCAACATCGCTCTTTGTGTTCTGTTTGTGTAGATGATCAAAAAGTGCCATATGAACAGGGTGTGTGTCATTGTCACTTACCTCTGTGAATGGAGCCCTATCTTTTTTCAGCCTTTCAAAGGAAACTTCAAAATCATTGGACGAAGCAAAATCTATATTTCTGGTGTGTCTTCAGCCACACAACCTTCGTATGGGTTGAAAACATTTTTGAAGTGTCTCTTGGCAAACTTGGCTACCATTTGACTCTTGTTATTTATCACAACATTAGGACGGAGCTTGAAGCTGCGCAAAATATCTACATAGTCCCATGGATTCTCCCCTATGATAAGGAACTTCACCTAAATACCGTAAAAGCTGTATTAAGCCTCTCTACCCTCTCTAATAAGCGAAGGTGAAGTTGCGAAGTGAAGGTGAAGTTGCGTTTTTCAGCGCCAAGCGCTGGGGTCGCAGAAATAGAGCAGACCTAATCGAGTCCGCGACCCCTTGTCATGACGCTCAAGTGGCGGGGCTCTACTGGGACTCGAACCCACTCCGTCTGACTGTTCTGGCTGCAATGTCAGAGGATTACACCACAGCGCCACAACACCTTGTCTAAGCCCCCCTCTCTAATGAGCCCCTCCCCTCTGAGTGGGTCAAAATTTAAAATAAGCCACCCTCTCTATTAAGCACCCGGCCACATATACAAAATCCTAGAACTTAGCCGCCACTGCTTGTGCTGCTAGATTAACCCTCATAACTGAATAGCTATTAAGATACATGCGTTCACCTGTTAGCTTTGGTAGTTTCCTCACGTGACACTTGGTATCCTCTTCATAACAATTTTGCACATCCTGCCACAACAAGCCATGACCCTGGTTCCACAAAAACCTAGTTCTTTTCCCAGATGCAGAATTAGCAAATTCTTAATGTCCTCGATAAGTGGGGGCATCTGAAAAAAGTAGATGTACCTCTCCCCATCTCTTGCAAAAGGATTTTTAGGTTTATAAGCTGTCTCCTCATCCTCACTTTTATGCATCTGATAAAAGAATTGATTTAGAGTTGCTTTGTCCAAGGCCAATGCGATCACTGTGACATTGGCAAATGTTTCCAAGTAGCCAATTGCCTTCCAAAGCAAAAAGAATAGAATGGTCCCAGAACGGCTTTGGGTGGCAAAGTAGGCAATTGCTTTCTTAACAGGTGATGTTAACCTGCAGACCATTAGAACAAGGGCATGGGCTGTAAACTTGGTCATCTAGGTTGCCTGCTTTATATCCCTGTTTCATAAATGCTTCCATGTTCTTTCCAACATCAACAAATCCAACCATTTGTCCAGTTACTTTGTCATACACCAAATCATCCTTCACTGACATTTCATCAAACATTAATGTCACATACTTTTGAGATGGGTGGCTGTACTTAGAGGTTTTATGCTCCAGCTCATCAAATACCTCTTCTTGAGTCCTGTACTTGGATGTACAATGTTGCTGTAGTATCTTACTGTACAATCTGATGGCAATAGTATGACTTTACTTTCCTCTAACTCATTGTATGCTGAAGGTGGGGGTCATCAGGGGGGGCAGAAATCCGACGTTCCGCACAATTTTCAGCTGAAATCCGCCGTTCCGCACAATTTTCAGCTGAAATCCGCCATTCCGATGACTCTAAACCAAAGTTCCGCGTTCCGCCACTCCCTTATCAAATTGGCTGCAAGAACTTGTATCGTCAGATACAACCTCATCCACAGGGCCTTTTGTCATGTTGTGCAGTGAGACTTGGAATCAAAAGAGAGAAACAGAATCCATCCATATTTAGGTATTGCAACGGATACTGGCGAATGATACATACCGCCCTGGAAGGTTCAAGTTTTTCTGGCTCCCTTATCTCTGGATTTCTTCTTGCTGGAATGATCAAGTTTTTCTGGCTCCCTTATCCCTAGCACACCACGAGGACTGGGTGTGTATCAACAAGGAGCAGCATCCCATTTATACTTCCAAAGTTGAAAGTATGTGGTTCACAGACGTACAATGAAACAAAGAGTGGCACCATGTCGTACAACTCCTTTAGCTTACATTGTGGTTGCTCTCTTCCTTTAGTTGAAAATGTCATATCATTATATGGCAACTCTTCTGTCAGTTCAGTTGACCGTATATGGTCATTTTGCTTCATTATTGGTATGCCACCAAGGGGTTGTAGATGCAACAGTTGTATTTAGGTTGAAGATAGGCCTCCAGACCTACGCCTTGTAGAATTTATTGTTGAAGTTGCAGGCATGTCCTTGAGGAGTTGACGAGTTGGAGAAAGAAAGCTGTTGTTGCCCAGCCTGGATTTGGACCCGCAGTGAATGAGTTTCGCGCGCTTTCTGACCAATGCTTAATCACGTGGTTGTTGGAATTGATGGATTGATTTGATTACATCGGCATTCATTGATCGATTGATTTGCTCAGATTCATTTCGTAATTTTTTGATTCAGAAAATTTGCTTACTCCTTGTTCCCTGCCGATTTTCACGAATAATCCTTCCTCTATGATAGTTTTTGTGTGGGAGAACGCGAACTTCCAGGCAATGAATAAGTTTTCAGTTGGTTAGTTGGTCTAGTGGTGCAAAATTGAATTTGCAGCTAGTTGCGGGAAAGGAAATTAATTGATTTCAAGCTTAAATGAACATGAACTTGCAGCCAGAAAAATTGATATGTTTTGCATTCAGTTGGGATTTACAAACTGCATGCGAGAATTTATATTTGCAAGTTGCACTTAGTTATACGTATTGCAGCTCAAAATTTGTGTTTGCAGTTGAAAGATTTCTATTTGTATGCCTATCCTCTATCAGCTTCCATACACGTCTCTTTTATAACAAACTGGTTCATAAGAAATTAGTACAAACATGGCCAAAACTTTAAGACACTCTAGTACTATGTCTGAGAAGTACTAAGAAACTTTTTGAAGTTTAAACGCATATATTTCATTGAACTCTTATTCTTTTGCAATATTAACTAACCATTTGTGTTCTCAGCACTGCTTATTCCAATATGATATTTTGAATGTCAAGAAACATATCTGCAGCAGCTTTAGCGACCAGATGAACAATTCATGAATTCAAAACATTACAAACCAATTAAGAAACTTTTACTATTAAAATGGACCTAACTTTATGTTAAATTAAGAATTTTTTAGTACCATGGCCTGATCCTAGTTTCTTATAGAACAACGTGTATTTTAATCAACGAGCCAAATCAATGTCTGTTCAAATTTACATGGCGACCTGATTTTGACTGGAAGGAAATATTTTCCGCATATTGCCGTATTACATAGACACAGCAAATGAAAAAACATCTGATGTTCGATCCTCAAGAATACGGATACCGATTTCCTACAGTTAGGCCTTAATTCCATATTTTTATGCAATGCTATGCATCGATCTCCGATATCAGATTCCGTATAATGCCGTTTTTTGACATCTTTCACGCCGTGAATCCGTCCAGTGTGACCATTGCGATTTGCAGCGATTTGCACGCACGTGATCGTTGGCCTAACTCGCTGGTGCTCCTTGCTTGCTTGCTTGATCACAAAAACATAAAATAAGTGGTAGTGAATAGCAAGGTAAAGTAAAAAATGAGATCTATAGTGAAAGATCTTCTTTCTGTACGACGATGTTGCTAGATTCAGTGGCAATCTGGAGATAGACAACCCTGATGCTGGCAAAGATAATTTAAGCGGCCATCTTCAAGCTAGCCTCCTTGATACTGAGTTTGAAAACCGACTGAAAGCTTTAGAGAAGGTAAACAAGGAATTGGAAGAGTTGAAGCAAAAGAAATTAAATGTTGATGAGATGAATTAAAAGATTGCACGTTTGGAGGAAGATCCAAAGGAGAAGTCAGAGGCACTTTGGGAAGCTGCAAAAAATGCCCAACAGGATCAAAGCATATATGAAAGCTTTAAAGAGAAAGGCCAAGGTTGCTACGGATAAGCCATGAGCAACAGAGTGTACTGACCTTCAATCCTGAAACACTCCACGGTAGGATCAGTTGACAATTGTATCTCCAAAGCGCACCAAAATGCAAAAAGCACGCTTGCCGCAGCTTGCGCACAATGCAAATACGATATCACAAGGGCTTGCTTGGACTGCCTTGGAGCAGTGCGCGGATGGTGAATAACTCACACCCTATCTTTTATTTCTCTTTTCATTCATTCATCAGTTTGGGTGCCGCGACTTTACATATTATTGTTTCAGCCAATCAAAAGAAGGACAGCTGAAGGAAAAGCTTGATTCCCAACAGAAGGAAATAGAAGCGCACAAAAAGAGACAGGCAAGAAATTCAAGGAGTTGCAAGGAGAGAAGGAAGAAGTTGAAAATAAGTTTCTAAGCAGTACAAAGACTAGCAAATTGATGCAGAGGGTGGCAAGCTACCACAAGGGCAAGGAGAACAATGATATGAAAACAACGATTAGAATTAATTAAAGAGGAAGATATCTTACAGTTAAGAAAAAGGATGTCAGTTTTAGAAAATGAAAAGAAAAACTCTGGAAAATTTTGTATATTTTTTGGAATAGCCAGTTGTGAATACGTTTGAAGGTGGAAGATATGTAGACTCAGTCTGAGAAACGTACATAAAGTTACTGAGCATGAATGTTGGAAGGAACAAGGTTGAAGGAGTTATAAAAACAGTACTAAATGATCTGGCAGGAATTTCTGTGGAAGGCCCATTTCCATCTGCAGCATTAACATCAATTCTGTCAGCTGAGAGTCAACATTCTACCTTCCATTATGATGAGACAATGAGACATCAAAGTTTGGGTATGGATCAGGATCCACTCTAGACTTCCTCCAAGTCTATTCCGTGCTATATCAGTACTAAGGAAAATAAATACCTCTGCAGGGGTGTAAACTATGAAGAGGACGCTGCCTAGAAAAAACAAAGGAGAAGGAAACGGTATAGACTTGTTTGGAGGCTCGTGAATGTTAATGAGCTTCAGCGGACCAATTTTGCTCCAATGGCTAGCCAGGAAGTTTTGTATTGCAAGATGACGTTCTTGGGATGTTCTTGCGAAAAGATGGCGCTGTGCTGTGAGAGTTCAAATCGTGGATCTTGCGCCGATAAATTGAAAAGCAAAGGGAAACGAGGCCTTACAACAATCAAAATAATGGAGATTTGTGGACTGATATAGCTGTGAATGGTCTTGCACCAAGGAAAAACTGTTGATGCACTGTGATCCAGATTTCGCGCTTTGTGTAATTAATGTGAAAAATGAACTTTTTAGAATTCCACTGAATGTATTTTTTCCTTGTTCCCCATACCCTGAAGCATATAAAAACGCAAACAATTTTCAAATCAAGCAACAGGAGCCCGAGAAAAAATTTTTTGAAGTTAGGCCCAAGTTGGGTAGTGCAAGTTTCTTGTTAGACCAGAAACGCCACAAAGTAGCATGAATTTTCAAATTTCCATTTCATCGCTTGTATGTGCCTGATTTGAATGATATTTTTTTCACGTTAGATTGAACCTTGTAGAATAAAACGTAAATCAGTAGATCAAAGATTTTAGCTTCAGAATGTAGAAATTTTGTTAATTCATAATGGTAACCAACTAGTGAAAACCAGGTCGCCTAAATTATCAAACCCGATTTCAACATTGAATACAAAAAATCTACGTTTCAGAAAACTTTGAAACCCTATTTTAAAATGGACTTTAGCCTATTGCTCACTCTCTTGCCAAAGCGCTAACACTGCATAGAATTAGGCATTTACAAAAAATTTGATGACACTGTAAATATCCTTGAAATATTTGATTTCTGGAGGACTTTACAAGTTGCAAAGGCCTTTACGAACTTTACGATGAATGAAAAACCCCAGAAATATATTGGTAAATGCCATTAGTTACTGTTACTTAATTTGTAAATATCTGCAAATGACTTGAACATTTCCAAATTTTTGCATAAGATTTAGCTGTCCTTAAATGAACTGACCCCACAAATCCTTAATCTCCTGGGACCATTACCGGTCTGACATAGTAGTGTGTCATATCACTTGATAAGAGAGGCGGTGGGGTTGTTTCAGTTGATAAGTATTTGAGCTGGCGGGTTTGGGTTTGTTCTATATAACAAAACCAGAAATTTGAGATTTCTGGATACTGGATATGCTAACTTGGACGTAGAATAGAATGAAATGTTAATGAATTCTTGTTCGAAAATACAACCCAAATAGGCTGTGGGCTCAAGTAGACAAACTAGGCATGGCAGGGATAATGAGAAATCAACAACCGTCCATCTGGATGGTAGAATTTTCGAAAAACATCTCACAAGTTAACAATGGTTACAAATATTCCCATTAATCATCAGTAAATTGAATAATATGAACAATTTTGATAGTTTCTGGGCATGAAATGCTTCAATTTTCACTTCATTAGAAAGGTAGGTTCTTTTCGTAAGAAAGGTAAGTAAGTAAGTAGTAGTTTTATAGTCTTTATTATTATTATTATTATCATATTATTTAAAGTTGGTATGTACAAAATAGTTCTATAAGAGATCTAACCAAAACCAACTATCTAATTACAAACTATACAGGAAAAGAAAAATGCCAGTTCATCAAAAATAGTAAAAAAAAGAGGACACGAGTTGAGATCAGTGCTTCTATTTGCAATTTTTGCACATGCATCTTTCACCTTTCCAGTTTCTAATTGCATTTTTGAATAATTGTACTGACTGTGCATTTTTCATGTCATCAGGAAGATGATTCCAAAGGATGCTGCCCCTGAATGACAATGAATTTGAACCATAGGTTTTGGTTCGTGTAGGTGGTAGTCTTAGTAAATTTTGAGTTCTCAAGTTGTACGTGAGATCTTTTTTCTCGAAAAACTCCCACATAAAAGATGGATTTTCAAAATGAAGGCATTTATATATCTCCAGCATCAATTTTTGGAGATTTCTTTGGTGAATAGTACATTCACTTGCCTTCCGAAGGAGGGTTTCAAACGGAGAATCAAAATCATTCAGAACAAGCCCAAGAGCTCTTTTGTGGATCCTGTCAATTTCTTTACTCGAAGTCTTTCCACAGAACATCCAGATGAGGGGTGAATAATTGAAGCAAGACATTATGAAGGTATTATACAATGTCTTGGCCTTGGGCTGTTCTAGGTAGTGTGAAACGCGCGAGAAGGCACGAATTTTCGAATTCGCTTTTTTGCTGATGGCATTTGCATGTTGGTCAAATTTTAATTTTGAGTCAACTGTAATTCCCAAAAGTTTCACGGTATTGACTACCTTGATCTGTTTAGTGTTGATGTTTAGTTGCATTTCTATTTCTTTATTTAATCCAAGGAACATAACTTGGAATTTACAGGGATTTGCAACCATTTGGTTCCACTTGAACCAGTAAATAGCATTACTGATATCATTTTCTAAGCTCAAGGCAACTTTTTCAATATTCCTATCATACTTGAACAAGGTGTTATCATCTGCAAAGTTGCAGACATCACAGTCTTGGATGAAGAGCAGGAAATCATTGAGAAAGAAATTAGACAAGAGTCTTTTATCTAGCCCAAGGCTACTCAAACGACTTTACATCTTACCCCCTGGTCACTATGCTTAGTAGCATATAGCAGGGTGCAGCCACAGACGGCGCTCATAACTACGGACCAGGTACCCATTTATACTCCTGGGTGGACAGGCACAATTTGTGTTAACACCTTGCCCAAGGATGCTATCCTCAAATGTGGCCAGTGCCGGTATCGAACACACGACCTTTGGATTGTGAGCCCGACGCCTTACCACTGTGCCATCAAGGCCACAAGGTAGGTACTGCCAGAGTACACTTTCAATTAACGGCTGTCCGTCTGAAGGATTGTTTGAATTTTCAAAAATATATCCACTAAAGGGTGCAAATCACGGGGGGGGGATCTTTCATAGTAAAGGTACCAGGGGATGTTCCGCCCGCGAGGGTATATTTTTTCTGACTTCTAGTCTAGCCAAGGGTATACTTTTTGGCAATTTTAGTCAAGTTCAGTCTAGGCAAGGGTATGCTTTTTGGAAATTTTTGTCAAAGAGATGCCAAAATTCGGTAATTTTTGTAAAAAACCCAACTTTTTTTGAAATTTTAGTACAGAAAACACGAAAATTTGGCAAGTTTTGTCAAGAAAATGCCAATTCAGAGCACTTTTGAAGGAAAATGTAGTCTAGGCAAGGGTATTATTTTCAAAAAAATTGGTCTAGCCAACCGTTACATTTTGAAACTGTGGGCGGCACCCCCTACTCGAAATTTAGTCGAGAACCCCCCCTCCCCGTGGTGCAAATATGCCTATTCATCAGTAAATTGAATAAAATAAAAAATTACGATAGTTTCTTGATACAAAATGCTTCAATTATCACTCCATGAGAAAGGTAGGTACTTTTCGTTAGAAAGGTAGGTACTGCCAGGATACACTATGAATTAACGACCGTCCGTCCGAAGGATCATTTGAATTTCCAAAAATATATCCACTAAAAAGGGTGCAAATATGCCTATTCATCAGTAAATTGAATAAAATAAACAATATTGATAGTTTCTTGATACAAAATGCTTCAATCATCACTCCATGAGAAAGGTAGGTACTTTTCGTTAGAAAGGTAGGTACTGCCAGAGTACACTATGAATTAACGGCCGTCCGTCCGAAGGATTGTTTGAATTTCCAAAAATATATCCACTAAAGGGTGCAAATATGCCTATTCATCAGTAAATTGAATAAAATAAACAATTTTGATAGTTTCTTGATACAAAATGCTTCAATTATCACTCCATGAGAAAGGTAGGTACTTTTCGTTAGAAAGGTAGGTACTGCCAGAGTACACTATGAATTAACGGCCGTCCGTCCGAAGGATTGTTTGAATTTCCAAAAATATCCACTAAAGGGTGCAAATATGCCTATTCATCAGTAAATTGAATAAAATAAACAATTTTGATAGTTTCTTGATACAAAATGCTTCAATTATCACTCCATGAGAAAGGTAGGTACTTTTTGTTAGAAAGGTAGGTACTGCCAGGATACACTTGAATTAACGGCCGTCCGTCCGAAGGATTGTTTGAATTTCCAAAAATATATCCACTAAAGGGTGCAAATATGCCTATTCATCAGTAAATTGAATAAAATAAACAATTTTGATAGTTTCTTGATACAAAATGCTTCAATGATCACTCCATGAGAAAGTTAGGTACTTTTCCTTAGAAAGGTAGGTACAGCCAGGATACACTATGAATTAACGGCCGTCCGTCCGAAGGATTTTTTGAATTTCCAAAAATATATCCACTAAAGGGTGCAAATGTGCCTATTCATCAGTAAATTGAATAAAATAAACAATTTTGATAGTTTCTTGATACAAAATGCTTCAATCATCACTCCATGAGAAAGGTAGGTACTTTTCGTTAGAAAGGTAGGTACTGCCAGGATACACTATGAATTAACGGCCGTCCGTCCGAAGGATTGCTTGAATTTCCAAAAATATATCCACTAAAGGGTGCAAATATGCCTATTCATCGGTAAATTGAATAAAATAAACAATTTTGATAGTTTCTTGATACAAAATGCTTCAATCATCACTCCATGAGAAAGGTAGGTACTTTTCATTAGAAAGGTAGGTACTGCCAGAGTACGCTATGAATTAACGGCCGTCCGTCCAAAGGATTATTTGAATTTCCAAAAATATATCCACTAAAGGGTGCAAATATGCCTATTCATCAGTAAATTGAATAAAATAAACAATTTTGATAGTTTCTTGATACAAAATGCTTCAATCATCACTCTATGAGAAAGGTAGGTACCTTTCATTAGAAAGGTAGGTACTGCCAGAGTACGCTATGAATTAACGGCCGTCCGTCCGAAGGATTATTTGAATTTCCAAAAATACATCCACTAAAGGGTGCAAATATGCCTATTCATCAGTAAATTGAATAAAATAAACAATTTTGATAGTTTCTTGATACAAAATGCTTCAATTATCAATCCATGAGAAAGGTAGGTACTTTTCGTTAGAAAGGTAGGTACTGCCAGAGTACGCTATGAATTAACGGCCGTCCGTCCGAAGGATTATTTGAATTTCCAAAAATATATCCACTAAAGGGTGCAAATATGCCTATTCATCAGTAAATTGAATAAAATAAACAATTTTGATAGTCTCTTGATACAACATGCTTCAATCATCACTCCATGAGAAAGGTAGGTACTTTTCGTTAGAAAGGTAGGTACTGCCAGAGTACGCTATAAATTAACGGCCGTCCGTCCGAAGGATTATTTGAATTTCCAAAAATATATCCACGAAAGGGTGCAAATATGCCTATTCATCAGTAAATTGAATAAAATAAACAATTTTGATAGTTTCTTGATACAAAATGCTTCAATCATCATTCCATGAGAAAGGTAGGTACTTTTCATTAGAAAGGTAGGTACTGCCAGAGTACGCTATGAATTAACGGCCGTCCGTCCGAAGGATTATTTGAATTTCCAAAAATATATCCACTAAAGGGTGCAAATATGCCTATTCATCAGTAAATTGAATAAAATAAACAATTTTGATAGTTTCTTGATACAAAATGCTTCAATTATCACTCCATGAGAAAGGTAGGTACTTTTCGTTAGAAAGGTAGGTACTACCAGAGTACACTATGAATTAACGGCCGTCCGTCCGAAGGATTATTTGAACTTCCAAAAATATATCCACTAAAGGGTGCAAATATGCCTATTCATCAGTAAATTGAATAAAATAAACAATTTTGATAGTCTCTTGATACAAAATGCTTCAATCATCACTCCATGAGAAAGGTAGGTACTTTTCGTTAGAAAGGTAGGTACTGCCAGAGTACGCTATGAATTAACGGCCGTCCGTCCGAAGGATTATTTGAATTTCCAAAAATATATCCACTAAAGGGTGCAAATATGCCTATTCATCAGTAAATTGAATAAAATAAAAAATTTTGATAGTTTCTTGATACAAAATGCTTCAATCATCATTCCATGAGAAAGGTAGGTACTTTTCATTAGAAAGGTAGGTACTGCCAGAGTACGCTATGAATTAACGGCCGTCCGTCCGAAGGATTGTTTGAATTTCCAAAAATATATCCACTAAAGGGTGCAAATATGCCTATTCATCAGTAAATTGAATAAAATAAACAATTTTGATAGTTTCTTGACACAAAATGCTTCAATTATCACTCCATGAGAAAGGTAGGTACTTTTCGTTAGAAAGGTAGGTACTACCAGAGTACACTATGAATTAACGGCCGTCCGTCCGAAGGATTGTTTGAATTTCCAAAAATATATCCACTAAAGGGTGCAAATATGCCTATTCATCAGTAAATTGAATAAAATAAACAATTTTGATAGTTTCTTGATACAAAATGCTTCAATTATCTCTCGAAACTGAGAAGCATGAATTCCACAATAATTGATTCAATTTTATTGACAGGAACTGTGTTTGCACTTAGAGAAAGAGGGCATTGTGAAGAGACTTTGTCTCATGGCCAAACATGCCCCAACTCTTTGGAAGAAGGTGAATGGTATTGTTACTCAAGAAGGTGATGGCAACAGTGAAACGCCAGAGCAAGATAACTCTCCTTCATGGTGTGTCTGTGGAAAATGCAGGGAAATGCCTAAGGAACGAGAAAGAGTTTGCTGCAGGAACAAAGAATACAGCCATCACCATCCACTGTTTGAGCTACATGTTTTGCTAGAGCCAACACTTGAGCTGGCAATGAGAAACAACGCAGACCATCTCCATTATCCATTTGATCCGAGCAATAATGCATGTTGGCGTTTCACTGCATATCGCCAGTACTCATTGTGGGCATGGGGCAGGCTTGGGAGATCGACCCGTAAAGTTATTCCATCATGCTGTGTATGGCTAATTAGGGACAGATTCCCAGATCAAAACAATAACTACACTGGTTTTTTTGATGTTGAGTACAACTTGTAAGGACATGTTATCTGAAAATATTCAACTCAGTTTCATGTTTTTCTTAACATTATGTTTCATTTTGCTTCATTGCTGTACGCTTCACCTGTGCAGCAACAAGATCCTCTGTGGGAGGGGCGGCTTTCGATGCAATGTTCCTTGGGAGAAGTTTTGTAATTTGCCTAGCTACACCAGTTTCATTGACAGAATTTTTGTCCATATGTCGTCGCCACAAACTCTTTGCATGTAAGCCTTGAAAAAGGACATTTGTTGTCAGACTTTAAAATTGCAAAAGAGATTCTGAAAAATGGAGATTCTTGAAAGTTAATGTATACAGTTTACAGTATTTGTAATGTAAATTGGTCTGTAGAGTGATGCTTAGACATCAGTGAATACTGTTTTGTCTTGTGACACAGGTTTGGTTTACCTGAATTTTTTATTGTCCTAAGCAATTATATACTTTTAATTTAGGACTGACTTATGTCCAACATTATACGCTAAAAATAACATGTTGTAGGTGAAAGATTAATCAGGGCTGCATTACTGTGAAACTGCAGTAGTATGAAGTATGCTGTACATGTGAATATTGAATATGCTGGAACAAGTTCTTATTCTAAATTCACTTCCATGTTAGTAGAATCCATAGTTGTTGAGAAGATTTAGGGAATATCTGATTTGCATTTCTGGATGACTTTATTTCATTTGGAAGAGAATTCCAGATCTGTTTACCCAAAAAGCTAATGGGTTTCATAACATAATTTGTAGTTTTAGCTTTTGGAATGGATAGAACGACATTTCTTCAAAGATTATAACTAGTGGGTTTTGGGAGAAAATAATTTTCCATAAAGGCTGGATTCAAGTTGTGCAAAGTTTTGTAAAATTTCAAGTGCCAACAATCTAATAGAATGGATATGAATTGTAGTAGATTCGGCGTTAACTAGAAGATTTTGTACGATGAATTATGATCAGAGAGTGCTAATCGTAAGGCCCTCTCATTGACTTCTTCCAGTTTCTTTTGGCTGGTATTACTGCAAAATAACCAGATAAGGGGGCAGTGATTGAAATGACAGAGGATGAATGAATTAACAATTACTTGTCTTTCTTTGCTACCCATGAATCGTGCTAGCTTTTTAATTGCATTTAGCTGCAAGACAGATTCTTTGCAGATTTTATCAATATGTTAGTCAAATTTCAGTTGTTCCTCAATTTGAATTCCAAGTAGTGTTACTTCATTACTTACGTTTATTTCATAATCATTGCTTATTTGAAATGTTTTTACATGATTATCATTGTTGTCAACAAGTAAGGATTGGAATTTAGATGGGTTTGCTGTCATATGATTTGAATTAAAGCATGGTTTTCATTAAATCGCAATAGGGCTAAAAAACCTCTATGTGAATCCTATTTATATGCTACTATTTTGTCCACAAATTCATTCACTAAACAGTTGCCAATGATTGACTCAGCATCTCCAAGTTCCATAGCCAGTGTACAGTCCCCAAGTCCTCAACCAAAGCAGCAAATTCCAGTATCATTGGAGACTTGTGATGGTAAGTTTTATATTTACTTCACGCATCTTTTTCTACTCTACTGTATGGTAGAGTTGTCTGGAGTGATCAGAGACAAGTATGCTTTGGTGTACTTAGTTTTACAAACTATGGGAAGGATATGGCAAAAATATTGTAGACACAGCGCATTATGGATTGCCGTGCATTCCACAGTGAAGGAATGACACAAGAGAAATGTGATGGAACCATGAAGGAGTTTTGCAATCTAGGAGTTGAAGTTCCCTGCACCATTGAATCATATGAAGTTGGAGTTAACAACAACCCACATGTCAAGTTTGTGGCTAGAATTGGATGTGTGCGCAACTTGAATGTTCTTCAGGAGTTTCAAAGAGTAGGGTGCATGGAAGAAGAGACAACCTTTGGCTTGCTATTGTTTAACATATTCAAAATATTCAAGACAGTGGAGTATCAGCAAAGATAGTTACCATCAACTGTAGGAATATGAAACTGCGGCATCAATCTATGAATTCTGTAGCTTGTCACTTGGAGTGAATCAGTTTAAAAGTTCCATTTGAGAATTGCACTACAGCCATGTTCTATTGCTGAATGACTGAAGAGAGAAATGTGTTGGTCTGGTAGGAATTCAAAAGCCATTCTCTACGATTAGACTAGTAGACTAGTGGTCGATTTCAAGCATCAGTTTCTTTAGACAAGGCCTCTCTCATTTCTCCAACAAAATCGTATTGCAGCAGCCATCAACAGACACACCCCCAATGATAATGCCTTCGCAGTAGGGTGTCTTCCCAGGAAAGAGAACAAGATGGAATTGAGATCTACGTATTCGCAGACCCAGGGAGATCGAGAGCATATGGAAGATTTTATGTCAATCCACGGCACAGACAATTTAACGTACATCTCTGTCTTTCCATGGTGGTAGATGTAACATGCCATAGGCCGCAGCACACCTCCAAGGTATCATTAACAGAAGGATGCTGAAATATGTCAGGAGAAGGCATAAATATGTCAGAAGGAGGCTGAAATATGTCAGAGGGAGGTTGTAAGCTGATGCTGTATTATCACAGTTTGTGTTTACCGTGACTGATGATTGTGTGATTACCATTGATACACATCATCGGGAAACATATTACGCAATTACATGACAAAGTCAAATGGGACTCAGACAAGCTGTGATGGGCCAGAAGTGCAGTAACTGTCATGTCAGAAGGTAAGAATATTTGACATTGTTAAGGTTTCTTGGTTTCAAACATGTTAAAGGGAATACAAAGACCAGCATCTTTTGTGTGAATCCAACAACCGGCTTGTGTAAACTGCAGGTCAAATTTTTGCAGGTCACCACAAGGGTCAAGGGCTCATAGGCTGCACAAAGGAACTCTGTTCTGTATGAGATGCTGAGAGCCGCTATTGTACTGACATATTCCTTAATTTATTTGTATTTATTAATTTCAGGATTCGCAAAAGATAAGAGGGTGGCAAAATGATTTTTTTATTTCTCCAAAAGCTCACAAAACTGTGTGCTAATGTCTCTCCCTTTGGTGTTAAAATGTGAACGCAATCCTAGCCTCACTTTAGTCATTACACAATCTCTAGTTACACCGAGAGGGATGGTTATCTAACCCCTTTGATTTTCACGTTACACAAAGTGACGATAACTTGATGTAGAAGAAAGCCACCCTAACCTCATGACGATACTCTGCGCAGAAATCAAACGACTGAAAGGATTGACCAGCTGGTGATGTAATTCTCAGTCTTATTACACACACCCTGCGTTGCATATTTCCCTTGAAAAACTTTCGGTCGAGGGAAAGCGAAAAGTTGGCAATTTTGTCCAAAAAGTAGTATCTCATGGCACTTTAAATGGGGAATTTGGCCAAGGGTATGATTTTCACTTAAGTTAGCCTAGTCAGTCACGGTTTCATTTCGAAAATGCTTGCAGCAAGCTTAATTTGAAATTTGGTCAAGAATCCCGCCACCCGTGCTGAAGACCTTCTCGTCTTGGCTTAGTCATGGGGCACATCTAGCCCCTTCACTTTGACACATTACAAGTCAACACACTAGCGGCTCTCAGTATCTCACCAACAACATAATTCCTTTGTGCAGCCTATGAGCCCTTGGCCCTCACGGTGACCTGCCGCGGTGACTTGCAAAAATTTAACCACCGCCTCAATCTCCGTTCCTGCAACCTACTGTCAACCTACTAACCATCCCGCCTGCGCCTCAACCTGCCTTGTTTCCAGACAATTATAACGAAAATGACACTTATTTAACAACTTGGATGAGTTTGTATGACCTGGCTTTTACTAATAATAATACAACAAGGAACAGCAATTTTAATTATGATGGGGATATAGAACGTTACTGTAAGGTTAGGGGTTGGGGATGGGTTCTGGCTGTAGCGTAAATAATTAAAATTGCTGTTCCTTCGCTTTATCCAATTGAGAGCATTTCATTTGCAATTTTATTTCACGAACGCACATTTCTTAGGATTTCAGAACTGTCTCGTGTTTTATTATGAAATTTAAATCCATTTTCATGATAAAATCAAGAGCCAATTTCTGATTTTATTTTCAATTAATCAAGAGTCAATTTCTGATTTTATTTTCAATTCATAATGAAATGTTGCCAATTATTTATCATGGTTTCTTAAATTTGGATCAAAGTACCTGCTGTTTTGATAAACTTTCTAGTCACGCGCCATAGTTTACTTGCGCGTTCTTCATTTCATTGCGCTTTTATTTAAAAGTGTTAAAAAAGCGGTTGTATTGTTTCCAATCAGCAGGTACTTCCTTCTAAACTTTAAAGTGTTGCGCGTGTGTCTTAAAACAAACAAACAAATCGCAATGGGAGCGGATTTAAATCGTCTTGAGATTTTGTCCCCCGTGGACTGGGGATTTGCTTTTCAGCGTTCTAATCTTTTAGCGTTGTTTGGTCATATGATTTGAATTAATTTGCGAAAGAAGTGGAAGAAAATTCATGCAACGAAAGAAGAAAAGGCGTGATGGAACGGCAAGAACGATTAAAGGAAATGAATCAGCATAAGTAGTGAAGGTATACCCTATCTGTCAAAATCTGCTGACAACGCATTTGAAAATAAGGATCTTGATTGGCCAGTTCTGTATTGATCACATGAAATTGTGTGTCGTTGTGTTGTTTGCTTTAGTTCAGAAACAATGCAAAGATCAGCTGATACTTACAAAATTCAAAAGGTGTTGGTCAAATCAAATGGGGCTTTTATGCCTCCATTGTCTTTACATACAAGCAATATAATCTCCTGCACGTGAGGATGATAAAAATAGCCCTTCGGGACACAAGTGCAACTCCAAAGGTGCTTATACAAATTAAAAGGCATTCAAATGGAAACAATATTCACCACTGCAAACATGCACAAATAAAGATCAAAGGTTGAAATCAAAGTGATCACATGAGCTTCTTGTCTTATGCTGATTCAATCCCTTTAAGAAGAGAACATAAACTTCCATATCTATTTATTGATATGAAAGTAGAAGAAACGAATCCACCCGCCTTATATTTACTCATAAGAAGAGCACAAGCAAACATCTACAAACTCAAAAAAATCTTTTCCGAAGAAAAAGATGAAGACAGCAAACAGAGAATTTGAGAAAATCCAAGTTACTAATTTTGGCATTGGAAACATTAACCATTTAATCAACGAACTACGCATCAAAGATATAAACGCTACATTTAAATTCGCTGACAAGTTGGAAGCCAATCAAGAAATTAACAATAAAAAAGACGATCTTAAGAAGAAACAATGCAAAACTGATAGATGTCGCGATTGGGTATATTTTCACGCTAGATCTTAATTTAAAGTTTTTTCAAATGTCATGATATTGTCACTTCTTACTTATGTCGTTTTTACTTTTTGTGTTCTTTCTTTTTGATCTTGGTCTTTTAAGGGTAGGTAAGTATGTTGAATTGATACAATAATTCACGATGGAGGGATTTGATAAGTTCTTCTTGATTTTTACGTTGTCATCTTGAAATTATCAAATTCATTACTGTCTGCGAATTCTTTATCAGTTGAATATGCTCCTCCTTGATCTTTGTTGAGGAGTGCGCGCGCGTGTTTCAATGTGTCTTTACTAATCATAAATATTTTTGTGAGGAAAAATTTGTTTATGCAATCTATTTGTTTCAAGAAGCCAATCTGTGCCAAAACCTTTTCCTTTAATCGAGTGATGATGATATTTCTTTTTTCCTCTGCCTTTATAGTTCTTCTTGAGTCTCATTTTTTTTCTGCCATCATCATCGAACACGTCAGCTGCCGATTTTGTTCCTTCTACACCAATAATGCTACAACAATCATCAAGGAACAACGACAGTAGCGACAACAGCAATTGCAATTCCTGGCCATTGGCACCATCAGCATCTGCAGCCTATCAACACGTTCTACCAACAAGTTCTCTTCCTCCACCGCTTTCAAGAAACCAACGTCGAAGACACAACCGCCGCAACCCACCAACTCCACCTTCCTTGCCGCCGACCATAGCCGATCTCATCATTCCTGCTCAACCTCAGCCAGCCTTCTTTCCTGCCGATAACTCTGAATGTCTAACACTCTGGATGAACACGTATAACCCTCTTATTATTAATAGGATAGACTTTAATATGCGAAGCAACGATGAATTTAATTATAATGCGGATTTTGAGGGGTGGTGTTTGGATAGGGTAGCGCAGACTAGCACAGAGATTCACCCTGGCAAAATGTGGTGGAGTTTTCATCATAGGTCACCACAGGTGATGGCTAAATTTACTTGGGGTTCAGCAAAAACAAATGAAGGTAATGGTTTCAAGATGTGGTAGAATTTTCATCAAATGTCACCACAGGTGATGCCTAAGTTTACTTGGGGTGCAGCAAAAACAAATGAAGGTAAGGGTTTCAAAATGTGGTTGAATTTTCATCAAATGTCACCACAGGTGTGCTGTTCGTAAACCACGAAATCACGAAACGAAATAGCGAAACGACATACATTTTTTTCGAAGTATGTATTTTTAAGTACGAAATAGTTGTTTATATGAATAAATTGAGGCCTAAGCAAGAAAGACTAACCCGCTGAAAGTAACTGCTGTCCTTATTTTCCGTAAAAGTTTCAGAAACCTTTGGGGGCATTCCCCTTTCTGACCTGGACTTTCCACTTTAGCCTTTTGGGAAGAAGTTACATCATACTCCGAGTAATGCTCTTTTGTTATATGCTCTGGTTATTGCGATAATTTAGTTGTATTCAGCAATACATTTGAGGGACTCATACTCATATACTCAACAACCACACAACGAGGGTCATAATACAGAGGAATTTTTTATTGCACCATTCCTGTGCCTGTTGATCCACTCCAATACACTCCAAGTTACGCATTCCTCTTAAAGTAAGCAATGTGCACCTAGAACCATCATCACTCTCCAAATTTCAATATAGAGTCTTTCAAAGGCAAAGGTACCCCAATGGTATGAAACTGAAATCATGAAAGCATCGCTTAAATCAGCTTAAGCCTCTGTTGAGAAATTCCACTACTTATCACCTCAAGTTTTTCAATTAGCAAATTTTCAAATCTTGAAAAATCTCAAAATTTTCAAAACCGCTTCTGACTGGTCAGTAGTCAAGAGGGCACTGCTCCTAGACATGATCAGCCCATCTTTGAAACTTCAGAGAATGTTTTTCATGACCTGCACTACCTCAAGAAAGTTGTTTTTTTAATTTCAAAATTGCCTCCCGGTCAGGGTCAAAGGTCAAAGCTTTCATTGCACTTTTAGGCTTTCAGCCATAGACAATGGAGATTTCATAGTGGAACTTTCAGTTTCTGGACAGCAAGAGCTTTCAAATGAGCCTATTCCCAACTCTGTAGGGTACGTAGAACTGGTTTTAGTGAATTCTGGTCTCAACCGGTCATTCATCGTTGACCGTATTTCTCAAAAGTTTAACCGGTCATAATTCCTAAGCCACATGACCGATTCAAAAAAAAATTTCATCTAATTTTTTCACTGAACCTGCTGAAAAAAGTAGGAAATTCTGAAGAAAATCCATGACATTGACTCCAGATATGACTTTTTCTTGGTTACACTTGACATGGAATGCCCCGTGTGTGAAAACTAGCCGGTAAATACAGCAAAGCTCCGGCTCCGAAAATATTCCCGATTATATTGTCGTTTACGAAGGTTCGTTCTTTCGTTCGTATGCTGTCTTTCGTATTCTGTCTTTCGTATTATGTACGTCCGTTCGAGCATGCGCTGCGAACTTCAGGGATGTCAAGCAAAGCAGAAAATACGTCGTATTGTACTTGATGTACCAAATCACAAGCATGCGCAAAAGAGAAAACAACGACTCTGCCATTCTCGCTCCCTCCGTTATCAAAGACATTGGTATCTTTGCTGGGACACAGGCAAACTTCCGCTTTTTGGTGATGTTTCCCAGGATGTTTCATAAAAATTGATGCGAAAACATACGTTTTAGCATCTTCTGATTCCTCTTCTCCTCTAATTCAATGTTGAGATGGTCGAATGGCATTTGATTCAAGCAACATTGAAACGGGGAGCGAGGGGCACATAATTAAAGACGGAAGAAGTGCAATTTCGTAACTTGTGCAAAGTATTTTGTCCCCCTTTCAGGGGTGACGCCAGGGGAGGGCTAGGGGGCTACAGCCCCCCGTCGGAGGCATCTAGCCCCTCCGTCGGAAAAAATTCTGGGTTCTCGTCGGAGGAAATTTGGCAAAATAACGCACGAAAACACCATTTTTCAGTCATTTCAGCCCCCCTGTCGGAAGCTCCAGCCCCTCTGTCGGAAAGTTTCTGGCACCACCCCTGCCCCCTTTGCCCAATGTCAATGTTGTTTTGAAAAAAAGGACTCGATCGAGATGACAAACGTCACTCGGCAACTGTTTGTGGTGCTGAAACATTGACTGGGGGGGCAGAAGCAAAAAACTGAAAATCTGGGTTGGCTCAGTGATTGCAGGTCAAAATGATTATGAACAACCTGTGGTCCTGAGCTTGAAATTGCCAACAACAAAATCAATCGGTGCACATAAATAAAGAGACAGCATTCTTTGAATGTCTATGTTCAAAAGAAACGACAACTTCCGCGTACCATGCAAATTGAAAACAAAACATTGTGAAGCAAATGATTGAATAGCATAAATCACATTGCTCGCGAAATAGGGTAAAATAGTAGATATTGAATTTTAATTTGAAATTGAAAGCTTGTCCTTCCTCGTCCATTATTTTGTCAAACTAGAGATTCTTACAAAAGCATTCTCAATTGTACCAATTTACGTCATCAAATAAACGGAGGAGAAAAGTTGAACGAGAATGGTGAAGTCCCTGTTTTCTCTTTTGCGCATGCTTGTGATTTGGTACATCAAGTACACTATGACGTATTACTGCTTTACTTGACATCCCTGAAGGTCGCAGCGCATGCTCGAACGGACGCACATAATACGAAAGACAGAGTACGAAAGACATCATATGAACGAAAGAACGAACCTTCGTCAACGACAATATAATCGGGAATGTTTTCGGAGCAGGAGCTTTGCTGTATTTACCGGCCAGTTGTGTGAAATAAGGTCCGCCATCTTTTTCGGAATCGTGACTTAACTATGGTCCATTCTAGGATTCAAGCTCCTTCAAGCCAAAACTGAAATTTTTCGTGAGGGTATGGATTTGTTGGCATTTATGACACTGAACATGCCAGGTGTCCCACAGAAAAGTTCCGATGTTTGATTGAACGCAGATAAAAACCTTTGTATTCCGCATTATTCTTAACGGGGGAATGTTAACATTGGTGCAACGATAAGACAAAGACCATGGAAAAGAATAAAGCGCTGTCTATCCTGAGAAATTTGAAATCAATTGAAAACCGTAAAAAAACCTATATTTTGAAAAAGTCTCAATTTTGGAAAATTAAAAGATTACAATCTGATGTAACATTTTTAGAGGTGTTTTTATCTACTTTACAGAGTAGTGGAGCTAGTTGGTGGATACGTTTCGTGGAACATAACAGCACAAACACTCAAAAGGCTTTCATTGATTTCTTGCCAATTCATTAATATTGAAAGCATCTGGAACAACAATCCCAAAGTTGAGATCTTCAATGCTCAGACTGTAACTCAAGGATAAAGAGCTACCTCAAGGATTGTAAAATACCTCTTTTGGAATCTCCTGACAGCATCCTTAGTAAGGTCGAACCTTTTGAAAGAAGTCAAAAGCGTATGTTTGGAGGCTACACCTATGTAACGTGTGCCAATGAAAAGTAAACCTTGCTTCAAAATTTTCACGAGGGGGCAGGTAGTAGATGAGATGATTGTTATGGAACCTTCAACAAACTTGTTAGAAACTCGGAGTGGTCAAAATCTGATACTTTTAACAAACTTTCAATACTAGCTCAAATTCTTAGTTTCTTATAAGGAAGGTAACGTCTAACTTCAAGAAACTTCCAGCAAAAGTTTTTAGTTTCCTATTATAAAAGTATGTGGATGTAAATCTGATGCAGATACCTTGGACTTATTTTACTGAGAATTTCCTTTCCTCGCATCTTCCAAGGGCCTCTCAAAGGAGACTGGATCCAGTAGTTGTAAAGGATGCCTCCACTCCCCTTTCTCCATTTTGGATGATGAAATTAGTAATAAATACTGAGTGACAATTTAAGGAAATTTTATGAAATAGTTTCTTTGCCTCATAATTTGCTCCTTTGACTGTGCAACAACGGCCCCTCGCCCGGAGTATACTTCCTCTCCTTTTGCTTGGGAATTTCGTTGCGGGGATGAGAAATCAAATTTAACCCTATCAGGCCTAGGGTATTTGATGCTCTAGGAAGCCTAGGGGGGGGGGGGCTGATTCGGCCCCCCCTAATTTACTTCTGTTCTGGACAACCTAGAGCCTTGAAACTTTGCATGTGTATAGAACAACTTATGATGAACCCAAAAATGAAATCTATTTTTAGATATGTCACGTGACCTTTCCATGACGTCACATTATTCAATTTTCAAAGTCAATAGGGTTCAGTACTAAAAATTTTCAATCGTTAATTGTGAGAAAACAAAAAGCATTAAGGACATCAGTCCAATTTGATTGTATTCTATGTCCAAATAGTATTTGCTCTGTGAAGAAAAATTAACAAAAAGTGATGACGTCATCACACAGGAATGCAAAGAATGCGCGCATGCGTAGTGCCAAAATCCGCAAAACCATATGTTCAAATTAAAAATGAGCTAATTTGTTGGATAGAGCATCAAAAGTAGTATGTATTCCTATCTTTTCATCATTTTATCACTTTAGCTGTAGATTTTATTAGGAATTATTCAAAATTTTACACATACATCTCTTGAAAACTGGTCGCGTTTACCCCCTGGAATGAATTTGATTTTTTCAAAAAATTAATTTTACATCGTAACAAAGATAAAAACTAAAAGTCAGAAAGTTTCAGTGTTGTAAATGCACTTGGTAAAAATCTACAGACAAAAAACTGCTAGGGGGGGGCTGATTCAGCCCCCCCCCCCCCTAGGCTTGATAGGGTTAAGTAGGAATTGCATTTAGTTATATTATTTAACCAAAACTGAGTCCCTTCATATAAAATACTTTGAAATTTCTTTAGAAGCAAGCGAGATGGGCTCCGTAGCCTGAAAGCTGTCCGAAAGTGCTCGCTTCGAGCTTCAAACCAACTGAAGAAATTTCAGGGAATTCAAATAAACAGCGATTCTCCCTTGAGGAATTCAAAGAAGTAGACATTTTCACTAATCTAAATCAAAATTAAATGATTATTGCACGAAAATCATTTAAATATCATCAGAGTTTAAGGTTGCAGTGCGTGGAATCGTTGTTGTGATATTCAGACATGGATTTTGTGACGTCAGACGTAATTGAGTCACGAATGATCCCAACAATGAACGAAAACGGGCGACTCGTTGACATCATTTTCGGCGCAGTAAAGCTGGAATTGCGTCAAAACGCGTTTTCATTTCTTACCAAAACTTTGCTATTTAAATTCCTCGCATCATTTTCTGCAACGTATCAAAAAATAGTTTTGCATTTCAGTTCTTGTTTAATAAACTGCTGCTGCTCTCTTGCTCAGAGGGACTGCATAGGTGAAAAGATTTGTGAGCCATTTGAAACACAATAAAAAGAAAAGAGAACTGAAAAAGGGAGCTTAGAAGCTGAGGAGAGAAAAGAAGCAGAGAAGATGTGGATACATGATGCAAATGTGTTGAAAGAGAGAGCAAATGCTGAGAAAACCAGAGTGTGGCTCCAAACCGGTAATACCTCCCCAACTGTTACCATCATATGGAAACCTGGCTTTATTACCAAAGCTGCTCACCTTAAATTATTGTCAGATTTTGCTACTTCCTACCTTCATGAATTCTTTACGTCAATTTTGTGCCAGAAGAAGAACAACAGTGCGCATTGTATCAAACAATGCCAAGGCATTAGCAGATTTCATTGTGTCTAAGCGTATAACATGAAGGTTCAATTTAGACCACAGCCCATGGTGGGATGGGAATCCAAGTGGATTGTAGATGGCTATCTTGAAAACATGGAATGTGGAATACTGGAATGGAATGGAATATTGGAATACTGGAATAGAATACTGGAATATTTGAATACTGGAATATTTGAATACTGGAATATTCGAATACTGGAATGGCCTTATTAGTAGACTTTGCAGTTATTGTTGCTAATATTAGAGGGTAGGGTCACGTAATGTAAACAAACTTATTTCAAAACAAAGATTTTGCAGTATATTTGATAGGCCATATCCCATATCACTGTAATTTTTGGCTACTTTTTTCAAAATGAAAGTGTTATTTTGAAGATTGACTCTTGTACTTTGCAGAGAAACAAACAAAACACTCATATGTTGTATGATGGCAGAGATATCGGCACATTTTTAGAAGCAACTTTTGTGTGGATTCACCCCATCCACCAAAATCTGTGCAGAACAGAATGGTCACGTGTGGGTCACATATAGGTTCTAGAGATAACAGGTTTGTTTACCGTTATGTGACCCTGCCCCTTTAGGGTAGTGAGTAGGTTGAGGTGAAAAGGTGGATTTCTTACAAGTGGTGAAGAGATTTAAATGTATGTGTAAATTGTCCAGTGTTGTAAATTCCAGAACTTTCCCAGGCATCTATTCTTGGTGATTGATTGCTGTCTCTTTCGTTGCGTTATCAACTAATTATTCTCAATGACGTTTGTTGGAGTGGCAGCTATTATTTCTCTTATTTCTTTTGTAAAGGAAATAAATACCTCATTGAAATGAAACACTGTGGTTGAAAAGTTCAGGAGGTGAAATAAATAGTCATTTCTGCTTTTAAAGAATTTAAAGAAACACCACACCAATGGAACAGTGTTAGAACCATTGAATATACTTTGAGATGTCGAATATGGACAACAACAACAATGACAACAACAACAACAGATACTCTTGACAAATACAATAACAGATACCATTGGGAACGAAGTTAACTAGTTACTTTGATAAGGGCTAAAACCTTAACATATGTTTACTCAGGAGGTACTTGAGTAATGTCTAAACACTGGAAAGACTTAACCTAACTTTCAAATGTGCAACAGAGTAATTATTTATCCCTTCCATTTTCATTTCATTTTTATTTATTCTTTATTTATTTATTTGGGCACGGTAGCCCCATCAGTTCATGAGAAGTACTTTTCAGGGGGCCGTGGCATAAACGTTTTCAGATTACAACGAGTTGATTCTTCTCTTAAAGGCGGCAAGAGTTGGTGCCTGTTTAACATTAAGTTCAAGGTTATTCCAAAGCTTTAGTCCACGAAAAGATATAGCCCTATGCCCGTTGTTAGTTTTTCGTAAAGGTATCAAAAGATCAGTTTCGGTATTTCTCAGTTCCCTGACATTTTGAGTCAACTTTTTTCAAACAAGCTGGAAAGGTCGCCAAATTTTAAACCTTGAGTATCGTGTTGCAGTTTTCTATTTCTGTTACGCACGCCAAACGTAATTCTGGAAGGTAAATACAACTTCTCAGTAAGGCTTAAAGACCCATAACTGACCAGTAGCCTTTGCACGCCTTTGTTTTTGTTTACAAAAATTGATGGACTGATAACAATTAGCCCAATTTATCATTCATCAAGCAACATCCACACAGAATTGTTGATATTGATAACTACGACGATGTAGTAAGTCTACCATTCTTGCAACCACCAAGCGGTTATTCATCATGCTGCATGTAAGCACCTATAATGTCCTGAACACAAATGAACTGACACTACATAGAACAACAACACAGTTATTGTACTGGGGGTTCAGGACATAAGAAGATGCTTACTTGCAGTGTTCTCCTGGCTTCTATGCTTTGACGGAAAACATGAAATCGCAAGGCAGGGGAGATAAAGAATTACCCCTAGATCCCGCTCCAGGATCGGCACAGCTCTGAGTGGACATTGAAGGAATAACCACAGGGCTTTGTTTCTTGGACATTTCGACGAAGAAGACCAACACACCAGCCTAGATCCGTCAATTTTGTTGCTTACCTTGAATCTCTTTCTTCTATGGACTCTGGCTCCAGCTCATACTAACATGAGGTACAGTTCCTTTATTATTTCCTCGCAATTTGATTCTCAGGCTTTTAGATGCTATTCCTTGTTGATTTTAATGTTTGATCGTAAAGGTAATTCAGTCTCCAATGTCTGTTTGTTTGCAGATAAGCAAGATTTCATCTCCTTTTCTCAGGTTCCTTCCTGTCTACTTTGGCCTATAATTATTTCCTCCAATTGGCATAGCTCTGACTATCCAGAGCGAAAATACATGCTTAAATGCATTGTTTATAGACTAAAGAAGCCATTGGCATAATTTGTTGTCCATTTAGGTTATTGTAATCGAAGATTAAAACGGATTACGAATACAGCTATTTTCTGTATACAGAAGTTAATGGAAACTGTGGGGAAGAGCATTTGGGCCCGCAAAGGATGCCGGTCGGTGATGGGTCTTTAAGAGATCATATTTTATCTTCGCTCTAACTATGAATATCACTTTGGAGATTAGGGATTGCTGTTGCGAATTGTTGTATTTGCAAATTTCCCTATGCTGCCCAGACAATGATGGAAATAAGTTACATACTTGTTGGAACCAAACTGGAAAGCCATGGCCTAATGGATGAAGATTACCAGGAAAGGCCTTTGTACGACGTAAAGGAAAGGTCTATGCTAAGAATTGAAAGAGCTGCTGTCAAACATTATTCGTTTCTTCGCAAGGATGTTCCCGTTGGCGATAAGAGTTGAATCTGCAGAAAAGAGTAAAAAATTCACATCCAAGGAACTACGAAAAAGTGTTGATAATTTGCCATCAGCCTTCTCATGTAATAAGGCAGGGGTGTGCATGGAAAGTGAACTCCATTAACTTTCTTTGCAACAAGCATGTCTATTTTAGTTTCTAGTTAAGTTCCAAAGTGAATTCTGAACATCCAAATGGACTTTCGTGTGGGCTTTCATATCTTCAAACAAGACTTTACCGCACTCTCACCACATTGAATTATGGTTTAATCCATGTGCTCAAATTCGGAAGGAATTGCCAATTTGAATTCCATAGTTACACTTCTGATATTTGAAAAGTCGTCCAACGCTTGCAGTCGTTTGACTGTGAAAGAATTTGACAACAAAATTTTGGAAATATTGTACGAAAAAGCTGAGGATGATGTTATAGACAAGGAAATGGATGAAGCGAGCGATTACAAGTAAAAGATAACGAGAGCACTGAGTTTGACTGAAGACGCTTTGGAGAAGAGCAAACCCAAGCAACAACTGAGTGGCTCATTGGAGAGTTTGGCGTCCATTTCATCCACTAACAGTTCTGCTGAACGAAGAGTGAAAGTGAATTTACCGAAATTGGAGCTTACAAAATTTGGAGGAAAAATTCATCTCTGGCAGGAGTTCTGGGACGGATTTTGTAGTTCTGTGCAGGAGAATGATGACCTTGCAAATGTTGACAAATTTAAGTATGTCAGAAGTCTTTTGGAGGAACTGGCTAAAAGTGTTGTGGCAGGAATACCGCTCACTTCCAGTGATTATGCAGCCATGAAATTGCTTCAGGACAGATACGGAGATCCTGTGGTTATTCAAAGAGCACACATCAATCAGTTGGTGTACCTTTCCCCTGTTTACAGCGAAAGAACGTCACAAGATTGCGTAACCTTCACGATCAAATCGAGGCGCACTATCTTGGTTTGGAGGCTCTCGGAGTAGATCAGATTACTTATTCAACCATTGTTGTGCCGATGTTGATGGAGAAGATATCTGAAGGAGTCAGATTTAACATGATCAGATCAACGGAGAAAAAACAAATTAATTGGGGACTTGATGATTTACTGGTGGCCCTCGGGAGACAGTTGGAAATTCATGAGAACCATGTTTCGGTATTCAAGTCTGGCGGAAGTCAAGAGAAAGGCACGAGGCCTAAGCGAGGAGATGACACAGCAACAACGGCAAGTTCATTGTTTGTTGATGGTGGAAAAGATGGCCAATGCAAATGTGTCTATTGCTTAAAAGAACATGCCCCAGAAGACTGCAGCAATGTGACGGACACTACAGTACGAAAAAGTATCCTTATCAAATATGCTAGATGTTGTGTGTGTCTTAACTCAATACATCGAGCCTTTGAGTGTAGAAATAAGGTTCCTTGTAAGATCTGTTAGGGGAAACATCATTTGTCAATTTGCGTAGGGCCTAATCCCGCGAAAAGGTAACGCCACTCCAATAGCAAACCCAACCTGACCCTAGTGCACCAGTGTTCTCAGTTTTTTAACATAACCTACAATGGGAGAAGTGGTCTGGACATGTTTAGTTATCAAATGTAAGGGAGGGTCTATTTATATGCAAAGAACCATGCTGTTTGGTAAAACATCAAGATTTTTAGTAGCAAATGAGACCGATGACAAAACTTTGATGCAACTATATGCACAGAAAACTCTTTGAAAGTCATTCAAGATTTACTTCTTCAAATTTCTCTGTCTAATTGAGGTATTGAGCTTATTGCTATATGAGATTTTTTCCTGTTTCATGATGATGCAATGCCCAGGACTAGATTAAAAAACTTGGGTTTTCATTTACTTTACATTTGGTTTGCAATGAATTTGCTCACATGTTTCTGTCAGTCTGTATTATGTTTCTGATTTAGGAGTTTGTAAATTACTGGTATAAAGCATCAGAATTTTGCACCAAACCACTTTTCAACAGTTTCCAAAAGTTTACTTGAAGCTTCCTGTGACATCCTGTGACTTCCTGTGACACTGTGACATGTGATTACAAAGAATATATATACACCATGACATAATATGCTTGAAGCCCATCAACATATAGGACATCAGCATTTGCTTTTTCCTTCTGTGCTTTATTTCCAGCTCAAAAAAGTATATTTCTTGCTCGCATTACCCACAGAAAAGTTGAAAAATTTTGATGGCCTACCATAAGTGGGATCCACTGAGACCTCACGCACAACCTCATCACCATACTTGAACTTAGGGTACGTGACATGTAAGTATTGCATTCCATCCTTTCTTTTCTTCTTATCCCTCATCACATTCTCATTGAAATGCAAGCAAGCAAGTATTGTCCTAAAGGTAGATTGGAGAAAACAGTGTTCAACTAGAATTTCCTTTTTGAACTTCACATACTATGAGGCATCTTGAATCTGTCACTTATTTTCTGGATAGTAAGTTATGTGTTTGATTAGCAGAGATCCACAGTACCTAGGATTGATGTTGTAACAGCCTTTGTTTGTGGGAAATCCTTCTGATTGGAAAAATTTTTTTGACAGTTTGAGGAGCAAAAATTCATTTCCAAATATATTGTCTTTCTTAGGGTTTCATTGAAAATATATCCAGTGCTTTCTAGACATATAACCACTAAGCACGAAGGGTGTAAATCCTCTTTGTTGTGGTAATTCTTTTCTCATTAGCGCATGAAAGACTATCAGTAGAATAAACATATGGGTATCAGGCAGGCTAAGCCAGTATGCTGTAGTAATTACCTGCATTTTGTTCCAATGAATGAAAAAATACAACATCTTAGGATGCCAGTGATTCAGTAATGAATGATACCCCTCCAAACAGCTTGTTTGAACAAACGGTGACAATTGTTTGATATCATTGACGATCTTAGTATTTACAAGGATTGAACAAAGTTTCTCATGTCCTTCACTCCCTGAAAAGTAATGTGGGTGATTTATGCATTCATTTTACGAAGTATATAATCTCATTTGGAGCAGTCAGTTTTGAGTAAATGCTCCAAACATGTTCAACTCAATGAGGACATTAAAGTGAACAATGAATCCAAGAAAATTTTTTTGAAATTGCCAAATGAAATGTTTTAGAATTCTCAAATGCAAAGCCATTTGCCTATCTGAGCGCCATGCATCAAATAGAATCATTGACAGCTGAAACAAACCTAGCTAACAGGTTACAAGGATCAACCTGAAAAATTTGATCTTTCATGAAAGAACAATCAGTGGCGGCGCCACGGAGGGACTGGGGGGAGTTGTCCCCCCCCCAAATCCCAAAAGTTGGCAAAAATTGTCATTTAAAAATGGCATAAAATTAGTTTGGTATACCTTTAGATTGATAAAACCCTTAAAAATCCCCCCCCATTTCTATCAGATTTTTCAGAGCTGGCGCCGGCACTGAGAACAATCATTGCAAGCTATAGCTGTATTTGGTCTTAGTCTGTTTCTCGTTTGTTTATGAAGTTTCAGGTTGTACCCCTTGGAGAAGTAACCAATAATTTCTTGCTTTTATATGAAAATATCAAATGACTTGGACCAAAGAAACACTTTAAACATTCAGAAGGGGTGAGCAGAACTTAGTAACGAAAAATTTTCACCAATTTTGATCCATTTCCTTTTTTCCAGTTCTCCATGTGCACATTGTTTGAATAGTGGACTGTCATGGCCTTCATGTTCATTAGCAATGTGAGGAATAATCGACCTCCATTTTGCAGCGATCAATTCACCGAAGCCTTGCTTAGTTGAAAGTACGCACCAATAGAGATGCCTGCGTATTGCTTTTATCCAATGTGATATCCTTTCCAAGCCCTTTTCTTTACCAGCACTTGCCAACTCTTTGCAAATTGAGCGTGCGATATGCCAGATATCATAGTAATGTTGTGTGCTTTTCTCATCAGTCTTGATCCACTTGGCTATACCAGTATGACGATCCGATACAAAAGATGAAATGTCTAAATCTTCTTGATGCAGTTTCTCAAAGCATTTCTTAGCACCGTATAATTCCATTGCATTGCTGGAGCCTGCCTGGTTAGCCTAAAATCAATATAAGTTGTATAGTAAAACCCCGCAAACAAGAACATAGCAAAATAAGAACCTGCAGACTGATTTTGTGAAAAAAGACACCAAAGATAAGAACTAAAAACAGACTGATTTACTCCAATGTTCTTATGAGATGGTACACTTAATTATGAAATTTCATCATATCAGTGTAAACAAACTCCCAACTATTGATAACTGAACACCTGTAACAGTTTTCAGGGATATGCAAATTGTTTAACAAACCTGTATGATATAGATTGCTTTGTCAAAAACAAAATACCCTACCCTCTAATATCTAAATGCAGTCATTCTACCCTCAAGTTTACTTGACACATACTGTATAGCTATGCATTTATCACAGTAAAGTGTCCTTGCGAGAAGAACCAACCCTTGAAAATGTCATAAGTAACTCATTTATAAGAACCTAGTCAGTCTGTTTTTTAAAGAAGCATGTTCTTGTTTTTGGGGTTTTACTGTATCTCAGTCTTTTGGCTACCGAAACATGCGTGAATAGGAACTACTTCAGAGAGACGTTTTTGTGACTAATCAACATTTTACAAACCTGCACTAGCTCAAAATGCACTATTTTCAAGGTTGCAGAGCAGAATACAGAATATATTCCGTACTTGGCATTGTGCCCCATGGAGTCGAACCTTCCATCACCGCCCCAGACAAGTCTTTTCATTCCTTTCAGGTCATTCACCAAACGTGCTTGGTATTGACCCCAATAATGCGGAATGGTTGGGAAGAGGAACTTTTTTTGGTGCAAAAAGAATGTTCTGGCTGTGTATTTTCCAAGTAGTAGGGGCTGGCTGTTCCATGTAAAATTCTTTTTGCTATTACCACAAACTTGTTGCACCTTAACCATTGTCCCATTCTTCGACATTTCGACTCTTGGTCCCTCACATTTGCAGTTGAAACAGAACATTGTAAACAGTGTGAGCAGCATAGACTGGAAAACGATGAACTTCTGATCTTCATGTGGAGGAACAGTTTCGTCAATTCTGGAAGAAATAGTAGTAGGTGTGAACAGTGTAAATTTGCGATGAGAAACTGCTGCATCACTGGCACAATGTAGAGTGGTTTGTTCGATGGCATTTCACTCATTCGAAAAAGTGCACAAAATTTTTTCAAAACGAAAAGGCTTTTTCGGATTTTTTGTGGAATTGCTTGAAAAAAGACTTTCAAGAGGTGCATGAGATTTTTTTGGGGGAGGGGGCCGATTTTTTGGTTGTTACTAGCAGCTGTAGATTGTCATGTTACATTAATATCACAAACGGGGCACAATTTTTTTGGGGCACCCTGTATAAGAATAAACAAAGATTTTTGGACAGTGGAATCAATCCCTCCAGCTTGCGAGAGGTTCTGGGGCTCCAATGTTGCATCCCGCCATACATATCTTTATCGCTAAAACAGAAACGGAGAACCTCATTTGGAAAATTGTGGATCAAGATCGTGTGTGGAGCTATAAATCTTTTTCTGTAAATCTACCTTTATGCGCTAAATATGCCCAAAAAAATTGGCGTAAAAGATCAAACTTACTTTAGGGTATTCCTTGTTGACTTTTCAGTTTTCGTTGGTGACTCGTAGCTTCCTGCCCTTCGTTCGTGCATTTCATTATCATCATCATCAGAATCTATGTCAGAGTTGATATTTTCCTCGCAAGCATTGTAATTTGTGGCATCTTCAGAATCACTGTCATCGCCAAAGTATTTTTCATATTCAGTGAAATTATCGTCCTCGCTCGATTGACTATTTGTGTCGTCGGTGTCTTCATCTGATTCATCCGAAGAACAAGCACCATTCTTCTATGAAAATGACAACTCATTAGAAAAGTTTTTACATATTGTCATTAGTGTCTTTTCACATAGGTTTTGCGAAACTTGGTGTAGTGGATAAGATATACTCTGAAAACGCTGTTAAAATATTTGTTTGATCAGTCAACTATCATCGAAAATAACCAATCGTTAAGCTCAATTTTCGAAACTTAGAACTACCCTCTGAAGTTAAAAAGCCAGGAAACTTTTTGTAATTTGCAAAGTGTCCCAAAATTTAACCCTATAGTGGTTGGGCTATTTGATAGTACTATTTTGGTTGGGGGGCAAAAAAGCCCCCCTACCTAACTCTTTACTGGTAATGGATAGAGCGACCAAATTTGGTGTGCTAAAAGCCTCAGGCATGTACTTTCTGTAAATATAAAAATTAACTTAAAAATAGCCACCATTTTTGCTTACGTCAGCATTTTCCTTTGTGTGGTCAAGAAAAGCGGCAAAATTGGCCAAAATCAGGAAAATCGAGATAAAATTAAATTTGGAGCATATTTTCCATCCAAACATGGTATTTATGATAGAATGCATCAAATAACACAACGTTAAAAAAGAAATTTGCAAAATATTCCACTTCTGCTCCTTTTTTCGCGATAATTGAGATTTGAGAATTTGCGATTTTTCCTGGGTCAGTCCCAGAAAATTGTCTCCCGCCCCCTCATTTTTCAAAATATTTCAATGAAACTTTTTGAGAAGTTGCAGAATAAGTAGTTGCAAAAAGTCAAGAAGTTTCATGGCTATAAAATTCTTCCTCGCAGAGTTATTTAAAAAAATCTACTAGGGGGGGCAAATTTGCCCCCCCCCCCAACCAAAATAGGGTTAAGAAAAAAATTGATATCTTAGAGAAACTCATGGAGAAAATCGATAATTTGGAGGAATTCATGGAAGAAATACGATAATTTGGACTCAAGGATAAGTCGGACCTTTTCGTCTGAGAAGTCCGCTTTTTCGAGTTCCAACATGTCCGAGTTTTCTTCTAGTGCATAGGAGAAATTTGATGGTTCGGACAGAGAAAAAGTTGGACAATTTCGTCCGAGAGGTCCGAGTTTTCAAGTTTGAACATAGGGCTAAAAGGAAAACTCGGACCTGGAAAACTCGGACAATTTGATCCGAGAAGTCCGAGATGTCCGAGTTTTCAACCTGGCCCTTTACAATCCCAAGGGGCAACTCTTGTTTTCCTCAAACAGCTACAGTGAATTTGACAAAAGTGAAATTTTCAAATGAATATTGTAAAGAATTTCAAAAGGCCTGATCATTTGACAGAAAGGGCCCATGCCTTGGGCTCATCAAGAGGAAAGTCTTCGTAATGATTTAAATTTGTTTCATGCTACCATGGATTGGTGGTGATAACTGAATTGATTGAAATTATTTCCTTTTATGTTTAGTGCCAGTGTCCCAAGTTGAAGTTATCTTTGCTCCCCAAAAAACCAACAGTTGTGAGTGAGGTTAATGCATCATCTGCTTACTCCATCAAAGAAACACAAAACAAAAGAAGTGGTTCAGTTGCGAGCAAGATCTTATCTGATGTTGAAGAAAATGGAAGAAATGAGGGTGTGCTTAGAGTGGAATACCTTCTCTAAGGTATCTTCTCTTGAGAGTGGAATACCTTTCCTAATACCTTCTCCTTCTCTTGAGAGTGGAATACCTTTTAATTCAAAACCCCCTCTTCATTCAGTTCTGTTGCTCTCAATGAGCATTTTAGTTCTATGCAATATTATTACAATTTTATTTGCAGCCTTTAAGGCCTCAATTGTTTTTGGGAGGTCATCACCAAAGGGCATTTTGCCTAGTTTCATGTTCCTTGAGCAGGCCTGTTTAAAATCATTGCTCAAATATGGGCAAAGAGAGTTGCGACGTTTGAAGAGCAACTCTTGACCAACAAACATGGCCCAACAAAACAGTGCAATCAAGGAGCTGTGCAATATAAAATCAACTTCAGATTTTTTCTCTCTAGCTTTCAGTAAGTCATTAATATTCCATGAAATATTGCCAGTCACCCTGGCGATCGAGTCTTGCAGGGTGGACATCCTTATATCACCTCTTTTATTGTAAGTTTGCAGCTTGGCTCATGTTTCTGGGTTGACCTTTGGCACTAGCAATGACTCACAGTTCTTTGGCACTTTATATTTTCAAGAATTGTTTTGCATTTTTTCTGATCAAATTCCATGGAAAATTTAGTGCTAACAATTTTGGCAATTGTTCTGAAATTGGTGGCCCTTGATCTTCTGAGGGTAACAATAATTCATATAAAACATTAAGAAGGGAATCCTTGTCAACTTCCTCTTCTAAATCTGATCCATGATGGTCATCAAATCCCCCCCCCTCTCCATATTGACTTAAAAAATCTTCTTGAGAAGATCTTAGCATGGATCTATGAAAGTCACTGTAGACTCAGACGTTGTCTCCGTCTGAAAATTTGCTATATGTGCAGCTGGGAAATTTGCTGTCTGTGCAGCTGGGTCATTTGCTGTCTGCGCAGCCCTCGATGTTGCATTCTTGCATGCTACGGATTCAGGATCATGCTCAGCCATGAGACAGTTAAAGGAGCGATGATTTCCATTAAGTGCCCAGGTGGGTGGTTTTTCAAATCTAATCCAAACTACGAGAAAAAGCAAAATAAGCCACCTTTTCAACCCTTCGTTCAATCTCCAGATGATCAAGGTAAGGGTTGAGACGATGATGTAATCCAACTACTACGCTTCCTCACTCTTGCATCTCTTTGATGTCTCACCACACTCATACCTTCTGTATGGTGGGCAAGTGCAGTAGTTGGATTACATCATTGTCAATAATTTTTTTTTATTGTGGAGTTGCCTCCCCAATGAATTTGATTCACTCCTGAAAGGATGTTAGCAGCGCTTCCTTGAGCATGTTGTCAGGGGGGTTTTGCTATCGCGACATTGAAAGCGAGAATTTCCCCATCAGAGAACCTTTTGTATCCTTCAAACTCGTTTTACAGCCTTCCAATTCATAGACAGAGCCCATGTCATCTTGGTGCTCTCTAAAATCAGTTTTTGTGCCTTTGCAGGAATGATCACACTCCGATTCACTTTTACTCGTGATAAGACAGTTTGTTGTTTTTCATTGCAGTAATCATGCTACCCTAAATGATGGCTTGCTCCAAAATGATCACAGTTCTGGCAAATTTCCATTCGTACTTTTCAAGCAGAAATCAGCGATTGAATCAAGATATCTTCCTTGCTTAGCGGCTAGTAGAGTTTCTGATGCATCAATGATCTTTGCGTCAGTTGCCGTTTGAAAGCTAGATATGTTCTGGCTCATTCAGTGCAGACAAGAGCTGTCCACATCTAGGTCTGCTGTAGATTGCTCAAATCCATGTCCACCATCAACGGTGGAGTTGGCTCATCTGCTTCATTTTGCTTTGGGGGTGGGAAGATGTTTCTTTGTCTCCTTGAGCTGCATGCATGTAGGCAGTTGCTAGGGCCAAATGCTTTCTTGTTGATCCTCAAAACATCAATGCGCCAGATGCATGCCTTAGTAAACAAACTAACGATGCTCTCAAAGGACACTGTTTCTTGCCGTGCATCCAAGAAAACCCCGTTGATATTTAATTTGTTGCTGTGACTCCAGGATTTTTCTCTGCAAACTCGTTGCAAGGCTCTCTCTACTGGGTTTTAAAGGATGAAAGAAGCCAACATCAAGAGGTTGCATTATATTAAAGCAATGAGGTGGAAGGGAATACAGCAAGATTTGGTTTTGAACAGACTGTGCTGATATGAATGTCAATGTAGGACTCATAAATGTTGATCTGCAAAAATTCTGATAATCTGTTCCATAACCAGTTTTCAAGCATTTCTCAAAAATTAATGTACAGTGAATGACTCCACACTTCATCATTCACCAAACACCTATCAACATTCAGCATTTGAAGTGAATCAGTTAAAATATGTTTGTTGCGTATGGTACAATAAAAATTAAACATAATTTATCATAGTTGTTGTTACATACAACTACTCATGGACAGAACCTACGTAACTAATGATCCAGAAAAACACAAGAATTTAATAGAGATCCATTAAATGTTTTAAGAGGCACAGCGGCAGTTAATTTTTTTTTGAAACAACGAAAAAGCCATGACATTCACTTGTCACTTTAGCAAGTCAGTCTATTAACTGCAAGGAAGAGAAATCATTTTGAAGTTTAGTAAAGCTACTACTGACAGCTGAGATGAAAGCATACCATAGTGCTATGTTAGGCATAATGACATATTGAAACTGGTCATTTGACTAACGCTTTGTGAGCAACGTAAAGGGATTTAAAGCAGCAACATGTTCATGCCACGATTCCTTACCAAAGTACAGCATAGAGCTCAAATCTTTCAAATCTTAAAAAAGGTGGGTGTGAAATTGTATCAAATTTTTCCATTAATTGAATGACTTCAAAGAAGTACGATAAATATCTTGATTATTAGCAAGGATGAAAATGAATGATAAAAGATTTAGAAATGATGCTGTTTCATCTGTGATAGAGTGAAGCAGACCCTGAACAAAGGGTTTAACATGCACCTGTGACATGTCACAATATTGAAATCTGCGTTCAGCTTTTCACAAGTGATCGTTTGAGCAAGTCAGCAATTTCACCAGCTGACCAGCAAAGTAATTCAACACAAAAACACGACAGAAAGTTTATACTTACTATTCCAGTGTAAACTTACAACTTATTGAGTATGAATAAATCCTTTTCATTTATTCGTTGTTAATGCACTTTGATACACCTACTTTCTATAAGAAATGAAGGATATTGTATGTACAGATTATTGTATTGGGCAAAAACATAGAATGCATATTTCATGAGAAACATGGTTCTTGGGTTGGTTGCCATAAATTTTAGGCTAGTTCAAAGCAGCTTCAAAACATTTTGAATTTGGATTGATCTTTAAAGATGAAAGCTGCAAATCAAAAAATTCCTTTAGTTTTTGTAGTCTAGGATTCAGGAATCACTGTTCCTTGATTTTTGCAAAATTAGCCCTAAAGTTTAAGAACTTTAAAAAATCTAATTGTACCACAGAATCCTTACAAGGCACTGCAACATGTAGGGCAGATCTTCTATTTCTAAATCCTGCAAGTTTGACATAATTGTGATCAGTTCTAACATGTTTTGGTCTCGTAAAGAAAATGCCTATACAAGAGATTGTTTGTTTGCTTAGTCTACGGCAAGATGCCTGGAAAAATGTGTAATTCTAAGGTGCAAGCATGGTATATCAATTTAAAGGCAAAACAAAGAATAGCATATGCAGTTGAAAATTCTTAAGAAGAGACCATTTCAGTAAAATTTGCAAAGATCATTTACTTCTGAATGTACGATGTTCTTTCAACTCAGCTGTCATGTTTTGCCCTATTAGGCACATTTCTTTGCAGCATATTGAAACAAGGTGGCCAAGTAGTTTCAATTGTTGTCATATTATCACACAATTTTTGGTGTTAAGTCTATTTCTAAATAGATCAGATTGAAATGGCTTTCATTGATATGAAAGAAGAAGTCAATGATGAAATTTGAATAGTTTTTATATGAAAGTAAATAATATTCAAACTGCAAAGCAAGAGCTATAAGAAACTGAGGATGGATATTTGACAAAAATGTACTGCTAGTTCTCTCTTTACACTGTTAGAAGTGTTCTGGTAGCCTTTCTGGGTTCAAGGCAATTAGAATCAACACCACTGGAAACTTTCTTCCCTGTACATTCCTGCTCTGTTGAACATGGCAGGGTCCGCAGAGCAGGTTGAGCAGGGTGGGCTATAGCCCATCCACTTTTTTGCAACAAATGGCTTTCTTTTCATTCAAATTTTGGAAAAAAGTAGCACTTAGTTGGCTGGAAAAGAAGCTGAGATTGAAACCGTTATAGACGATTATGGTCCTGCAAAATTTTTCCGGGAACCTTGCGAAGGTTATAAATTTACTGCACTACTTCTTTACTACTCCTAAATGTCTACTCGCTTCCTACTGGTCTTGCCATCCATCTTTTCTTTGTTTCGCTTGGCCATTTCTTTTTCTCTCTCAATGTGCTCCACTTCCTCTCGGCACTTCTTCTTCCTTTCATCCTCATCAATGTCCTTGTCCCAGCCGTCTTCCACAAGATCCCTGCTATAGCTTGCAAGACAATTCGCATCACAAAAGAGGCACGTCTTTTCTTTGAACTGTTTGCTAAAGTTACAAAGTGAGAAGTGATAAGTGTTAAAGAGAGTAGGCTATTTTAATTCGAAATCAAGAAGTCACAGAGACTTAAAGAATTCAACAATGTATGAACTAATTCTTCTTGAGGAAATTTGAAAGATGTGAATTATTCAGACTCTTGCCTGACATGGCAAGACTGTATCACAGTAGCACATGCCGATTAAGTATCTCAAACTCGTCCCCGTCTGATCCTTTTTAGAAGCAATACATTGTTTTTGATAATAAGAATCTGGTTTATAAGAAAATAGCTGTGGCGCCACCACCAGAAGAGGGCTAGAGAGGAATAGAGCCCCCTGTTAGAAGAATCTAATCTGTTGAGGGTGGAAACTTCCGTTTCCTGTTTAGTTGGTAGTTTTTTCAGATAATTGCGCTCTTCTTGAAGGGGAAAGATAAGTTCCTTCGAATCTTTGTGGAAACCCCTGCGAGTTTCAACCCCTCCTACTCATACAAAACCAAGCAATTCAGAAATTGAAGGTTGTAGAATAATTATTCATATTTTTCTGCATCCATTGGTATAAGTTTCATTTTGAATCAATCCGGTTATAATTGGTTACAAGATATGTGTTTAGTTGGTAGCCTTTTCAGATAATCGCGCTCTTCTTGAAGGGGAAGGATAAGTTCCTTCGAATCTTTGTGGAAACCCCTGCGAGTTTCAACCCCTCCTACTGATACAAAACCAAGTAATTCAGAAATTGAAGGTTGTAGAATGGTTATTCATATTTGTCTGTATCCATTGGTATAAGTTTAATTTTGAATCAATCCGGTTATAATTGGTTACAAGATATGTGTTTAGTTGGTAGCTTTTTCAGATAATCGCGCTCTTCTTGAAGGGGAAAGATAAGTTCCTTCGAATCTTTGTGGAAACCCCTGCGAGTTTCAACCCCTCCTACTCATACAAAACCAAGCAATTCAGAAATTGAAGGTTGTAGAATAATTATTCATATTTTTCTGCATCCATTGGTATAAGTTTCATTTTGAATCAATCCGGTTATAATTGGTTACAAGATATGTGTTTAGTTGGTAGCCTTTTCAGATAATCGCGCTCTTCTTGAAGGGGAAGGATAAGTTCCTTCGAATCTTTGTGGAAACCCCTGCGAGTTTCAACCCCTCCTACTGATACAAAACCAAGTAATTCAGAAATTGAAGGTTGTAGAATGGTTATTCATATTTGTCTGTATCCATTGGTATAAGTTTAATTTTGAATCAATCCGGTTATAATTGGTTACAAGATATGTGTTTAGTTGGTAGCTTTTTCAGATAATCGCGCTCTTCTTGAAGGGGAAAGATAAGTTCCTTCGAATCTTTGTGGAAACCCCTGCGAGTTTCAACCCCTCCTACTCATACAAAACCAAGCAATTCAGAAATTGAAGGTTGTAGAATAATTATTCATATTTTTCTGCATCCATTGGTATAAGTTTCATTTTGAATCAATCCGGTTATAATTGGTTACAAGATATGTGTTTAGTTGGAAAGATTCCAGACTGGAAAGATTCATTTACGATTTGAGAAAGAGGAGATGATATAAGTGGGGAAAGGAGTTTCAAGATTTTCATAGGAATACTATTTGGTCCCAGAGACTTTCCACTTTTAAGGAGAGAGATTATGTCAGATATCTCAAGAGGAATCGAGGGTGCAGTGAAAAGGAGCTTCCAATTCTGCTTCCCATAAAATCTACAGGTGACTTCTTAGATCTTGGTATATTTTTGGTGATATTATGAGAAACATTAACAAAAAACTTATTAAAAACATTTGCTATAACTGCAGGATCTGACGTAACATTGCCATTAGGATCCTTAAGCTTACTTATAACATTAACATTACTTGACTGCCTAATACTTATGACTGATTTAATTCCTGACCATAACTGCTTCATGTTATTGCTATTTTTTTGGAAAAAGTTGTGGAAATAGCTGGCTTTACTTTCTCTCAGAGATTCTGAGACTCGATTCCTAAATTTTTTGTTAAGATCTTTAAGTGACTGGTCATTATTCTTAGCAAGATTTCTAAGTAACCTATCTCTGAGGTGCATCATTTTTTGTATTTTGCCGCTAATCCAAGGTTTGTTTCTGAATTTAATGTCTCTCTTGGAAAGCTTTCTCAAGGGTGCATGAGTTTTGACTAGTTCATCAAGGATGGATAAGAACCTGTTGAATTTAGCATCTACATCCAAAGAGTTATCATTTAGAAAAGCAAGGTCAAGATTATTAAAGTTGTTCAGGAGATCATCTGCATTAAACCTGGAAAAATCATGTTGGTAATATTGTAAATTTTTATAGGATATGCCTGCATGCTTTAGAATAAGAAATTGTGGGAAATGGTCTGTTATTTGTGTCAAAATATTACCACTTACTGTTTCACTATCTGAGATGTTAGCAAAAATATTATCAATTAGCGTTGAGGAATTTTCGGATACCCTAGATCGCGATTCTCTTTGGTGTTTGTAACATCAGTGAGTGCCATTCTCGTTCATGTTTGCCTTTCCCGGCACAGCTACACGCACTCAGACTTCAGAACGCGTGTTTACCTTTTCTCGTAGTTTGGCGTAGTGTGGCCCCATAATCATCAAGTTCCTGTATTTTCCATGGCCTTTCTCGAGCAAGTTTGTGATGGCAGCTCTGAATTCTTCAACTTGGATGTCATCGTTGGTCAGCACTCCAATAGGTGCATTGAGCCACTTTCCACTACAATCAGGCCCACATGCTTTCCCTTGGAATCCTCTTATTATTTCCATTCTTGTTTTGTACCATCTTCTCCTTTGCACCATGCATTTCCCATGTGGTTTCGATTAGCTCGTTTACTTTCTTCACCCCCCTGTTTAATGCGAATTCCGTCAAATGATAGTTCCATTCTGTTTTCTGGGCATGTGCTAGTTGAAGCAGCTCAGTTCGCGTATGGATTTTTTTGGACACAATTATCTCTGCCACGTCTACATTAGTCAATTTCTTTTGCTTTTTTGCATGCCGAGCACGCTTTTCTCTTGGTGCTTCCCGTTGGTCAATATTTTGTCTCCTCGCTCAAATAGCTGCTTTGTTCTTAGTGGTGCACAAGTTTTAACGTTGGGATGTTCCTCGCTTTCAACATAGTCATTATCTTCCTTTCTCACATAGTCCCAGGCATCGTAGTAAGTGTCATGCCTTGATAAAAAAATCACGACTATCCCATGCTCTGCAACTAACCGGTTCTTAATTGATTTCCATCTCTTTGCACGTGCCAGTTTTATTGCCAAGTGGTAATGAAGTCCTCCTTCCTTATGCGCTTCCCGACAACAGACCCATGATTTCACCTTGACTTTCCCTTCATTGAACGCGTTCACTACATCAGTTGCAAATTTCTCTCTCGTTGGAAGTCTGCTTAAATCCGCTTGACTGTATGTTATAAGATATACTGATTGCGCCCTCCATGTATGTAAAATTTGCTCAGTTTCATCAGTATGCTTTGTAGCCGTGATAAATTTGTAATTTGCAGAAGTGCGTATTCTTATAAAATTGATCCCGCAAGAAAGCGACAGTGTAGACAACATGCAAGAACGTTCATGTATTTTTTGTGGATGCTGTTTAGTTACTGAATGCCATGTTGCATCCTTTTATAAATCTCCTACCAATGATTCCTTTCAATTGTGACGTCATGTAATAAATTGCTTCTTATAACAAATAATGACTATTCCAGCTTAATAAGATGCTTGAATTACAGAATCATGATATCTGTTGAATGACCACCCTCAAATGATTTGTATTCTCATTTCTAAAGCAAACAGACATAAGAATAGTACTCTGTTCATGGTGTATGATGAGAAGATTGCTTTTTTCATTTTGCGAATACTTTCATTAGGCACTGCTCCTCTGCTACCATCATCTGAACCAATGTCAGTTATGCGATGATTCGCAAATGGCGAATTTGAAAAATTATCTTTTCCACCATTACCACCACTACCACCACCACCACCACCACCGTAGCGATGATGACGACAATGACGACAACTGTGTTTTCTTTCAACTTTTCAATGAAAGCTGTTTGTTTTCAAGCTCATCCTCAACTGACAACAATTTGGTAGTCATTATCAAGTGTCAGGATTCCATAGAATGCCCAGAACGCCTAAGGCTTAACAAGCAGCACCAAACATGTCGTCCGCTATCTTTGCAACACATGCATCTTCCAAGATCAGACAACGATGTGGTAGTTCCTGAAAGCAGAATTGCGTTAACGCCAGCACAAGAGCAGAACTTACAACAAACAGTTGATCCTTTACGTGAAGACAACAATGAAGGGATTGACATCTATCGTGCTACAGTTGAAATAGTCAGTAATCTACTTTCTACTTGAAGAAATGTCTTAGTAACTAATAGAGTCAACATGCAATTTACTAAAATGCATTAAAGGCCTTGTACATAACATATCCAAAACAAAACGATTTTTGGTCAGAGTTTCAAAACAGCCTTGAGCAATAGAGTCATTGTACCAAACCCATAAGCGCAACAAAACACTGAAATAAATTGAAAGAAAACTTAAAACTCGTGTGAAAAATCAACAACCAACACAATCCTAAAACAAGTCAGAAACTGTTGAAAAACGAATTAATCTGAAACCCTGAAAAAAAGAGGTAACTTAGTAACTGCAATAAAGAGCAATGTTCAAATCCAAAGCACGTTTTGCAGCACACTCATCAGTTCCGTTCATTTCATGCAAAGAACAATTAACTGAGTTGTAACGGATGCGGTAGTAATTCACGTTTATGGTTATTCAACGTCGCTCTTTATATATTATGTTTACCAAGTTATTTGTCTCCTTTCAGGGTTTCAAATCAACTAGTTTTTCTATAGCGAGATTCAACAGTTTTCTTACCAGTTACACGTTTTTTTCGGTCGTTGCTGTTTTACAGGAGTTAACAGTGTTCTTTCTACATATTACAGTATTAGTGTTGGGTTTGTGGGATTTGTACGACAACATATCATGCACAAATTCATGGACACTGTTTTCTGGCCTTGTAATTCTTAACAAGTTTTTTGAATTTCTCATCAGTGTAAAGAATTGTTATGAATTCTTGTCATGTTGATGTGTGCACAGCCTGTAACTTGAAACTGCAAAGAGCAATTGATTACAATTGATAATAGTCGAACATAAAAGGGCATAGACACCTTGGCTCTGCTGTTGCAAACGGTATTTGTTAGAATTTTATCCAGATGTAATAAATATGAACAGAATGCAAACTTATTCAAAATCTATATCTGTATCCGTACAAAACAGTACCAAGTGTCTCAAAATGAAGTTTTGATGTTTGCCAAGATATGCTAAGACAATTTGAATTAAATACCAATCATATTGTAGCAGAAAGCCTAACTCAGATGTAGAAATCCATTTCATTAAATCAGCCATAACAAATTGGAGCTATGGGTTGTTTTGCTTGAGAGATTTTCTGAAGATACCTCCAAGAGAACTAAAGGTCTTGATAGGCTTTCTTCAAAATATCTGCTTCAAAAATAAAAAAGCGATCATGCTAATAGTCCAAGGAGTAAAATTTAAGGGCCAGTTTGTGTTTCCTATGCTTAATTGTACATTGGCTGTATGGTTAAGTTCCTTGAAAGATAACAAACACAATGTTGATCTTATCAAAGATGAAAATGGATGAAATTTGAGTGCAATTTAGTTTTTGTCATGACTTATCAATAATACCTTCCAAATAAATTGACCAAACTTTGGAATCATTTGAATGATTTTTGTGAAATGAAAATCTGCATCTAAGTTTGCTTTTGCTCTTTAGAAAAAGATGTGAGTCATTGAAATTGGAGCAACATTCATAATTATACAGCTCTGCAAACAATCATTTTGAGACTTATGGCATGTTAAACATTCAAATGTTGTGCCCTCTGACTTCCCATTTCTACTCTCTTTCTAGCATCTGGTATTCTAGTGTTATCAAAATGCAGTAAGTAGTCTTAATGCTCAGGAGGGCGGGATTTGTGTAGACAAAATTGGTGGGGTTTAAGTTAAGATATTCTTTGGTAATAGACCTTTCTGGCTGAAAAGATGAAACATGAATAAAACAGATAGCTTTCCAAATATTACCTCAAACTTTGCACCACAAATATCAGTGTTTGTCTGGGATTGTGATTATATTATTGGATATATGCTGAATGGAACATAACAATCTGAACAACAGAACAAGTTCAAAAAGTACAGCAAGACCCTTTCAGCAGCAGTCAGTATTCAGCAAATCCTGCATGCCCAAACTTGAGGGCAATGTCCATTTGCTCAAAAGATTTTGTTCTTGAAGAGAACACAGTGGGGAGCATGATGATACATGCACACGCCGATGCTTTTGGCAGTGAGTAGTCATCATCGTCTTCTAAAAACTTCACAGAGATGGCCATCTTTGAGGCACAAGGAGGTATTGCCCACAGACCAGTTGAAAATTTCAGCAATGTGTTGAGTTTGCCCTCTGAAAATTCTGGATCTTTTTCTTCAACTGTGGATATGTACTCTCTAAACCACTGCAGTGCTTGTCTTTCTGCATGACCTTCTGGTGTGGAGCCAAGGAAGGAGGAAAATTTCTCTGCTGTCAACTTCTCTTGCTTGTACAGTAGAACATGGTGTGCAACTTTCTTGTGCCTCTTCAAAAGGTCAAGAAAACCTAAACACTGCAACCCCTTACCCAGGGCAATGAGCTGATCTTTCCTTCGTCTGACCAATTCTGTGAAAACGAGCTCCTGCACAAGGAATTGCTTGTTTTCCATTGTAACAGCTTCAGTGCTTGACCATTCAGTAGAGTTGCTAACTTGCCAGAACGATTCATGGTTAGGATCTTCCTCTAACAACCAGCTCTGAATCTGACTTGTCTGGACACACTTCAGACAAATATTGCAAGGGGCTAGACTTCTTCACTTCTTCATCCTCCTACAATATATGAAATATGCAGGTCTCTATGCAGGTCACTTTCAACAGTTACATAAATTGCAGCTTATTTGAAAAAGCAAAAAAAGTGGTCCATGAATAGAACTAAAAAAAACCCACCTATTGTAAAGATGGGGTTGGCACCTACACATGGTTTGCATCTATTTTGCAGAAAATTTGCACTTTACCAACAGGTGAAGTTAAAGCCCTGTTTACACTACAACTTTTAACCTGGGTTGAACATGGGTTAACGTTAACCCAGGTTAGAAATTTTGTAGTGTAAACGCAGCTAACCTGGGTTCAACCCAGGTTGAGCCAACCCTGCTCCGGAGGTGGGTTGAACCTGGGTTGAACCTGGGTTAGATTATAGCAAATGTAGTGTAAACGCAAACTTGGGTTGAACCCAGGTTAATGCTTGGCTTTGCGCATGCGCTTTTCAGGCCATTTATCGCGAGGCACCACATAGGATGTCGAGACCAAAGTAATCTTGGAGGAAGATGTCATCTAAAAGTGTATTTGTCAATTTCATGCTAAATTTGCAAAAAATGAGTGAAGCAGCAAAGATTGCTAGAGGGAAACTACAAGGAGACGAAAAATTTATGGCACTGATTGAAGTATGGGTAGACGAAGGGAACAACAGATTTGTTCGATTTCGCTACGATTTCCAGTTCCCTTTTATTATCTCTCCTGTCGTATTTTTCGTATAAAATGGCTTAGCTCACGCTTTGGTAAACAAACACGGCGGTGATCTTCAGTAAAAAGATCTGCCTTGAAATGCTCATTTCCCACAGAATTCTTGTCATTAACACCTACCATTTGAATGCAGCCATTGCACACCATGTACCACGAAGCGCATGCGTGGCGACACTAACCCAGAGTCAACCCAACTTTGTGTTTAGACTGTAATTTGTTGTCAGTGCAGTGTAAACGAAAGTGGGTTGAACCCAGGTTAAGCTTAACCCAGGTTAAAAGTTGTAGTGTAAACAGGGCTTAAGGTGAAGTTGCGGTTTTCAGCGCCAAGCGCTGGGATCGCAGAAATAGCTAAGCATTGATTGAGTCAGCAATCCCTTGTCATGACGCTCAAAGGTGCTGGTGGGATTTAAACCCCGTACGCCTAACTGTTCTGGCTGCCAAGTCAGTGAATTACAACATGGCGCCACAACACGGCTTCACAACACCTTCTCCAACAGTATGTTTCATCGTTACCACTTTTCTGATTGATCATAAAGGATTCAAATTTTACACCAAAGCAGTTTCCAACAGTTTGTTTAAAGCTACCAGTAAACATGACTTTTCAAAACTCCATACAAGCTTGCAAACTCCAAAAAAAGGAAAATAATAGTATGCACAGAGCTCAATAAAAGCTGATTTTTGACCCTTCTGTAATTGCTTGGAAGATTGAAATTGGTTTTCACTAAAAATAAATTTCACCACAGTAGCTAACCTTTTATGAATAGTATTAATAACTTAATACATCATAAAAGGCTAGTATGTGAACATTCATTTTACTTCAATCCTTCACATCAATTTTATGCTTCAAAGCATTGACAAAAAAGTATGTGATTTGGAAAGCTGAAGCTTGACAAATATAAAAAATCTTTAAATGTATTAATTTACCTTAAATAGACTATCCAGGCTTATTTGTCTCTGGCCGATGGCATCAATATAATGAAATGGCCGTAACCAGATAATCTTTTGGGCAAAAAGGCGACTCATCCATGCACCATCCAATGTTTGGTCTTTGGTGAGGCATGGGCGTTGTAAACTTGAACCAACACCAAGCAATATTTCAATTCTAAAGCAAATGGGAAAAGGAGAGAGATATGGTAACAGAAATTCCATTACAGTGTGAGCTCTCAAAAATCACGAAACGGCTACTCGAATATTTCTTATAGAGTTTTCTAAGGAAATGATTATTTCTGGAATCAGATGGAACCCAAGTTGAGTGAGATGTGAGATCTGAAAACAAACAGAGCTTGTACTTAATGTAAAAGCTCTGTTAGCTAAATCTTTGGTAATTTCTGGAATTTGATATACGTGGGGGGGGCTTAACATGGGAGGGGCTTTGTAAGAGAGAGGCCTTAATGGAGAGGGGGGCCAGATAGAGCTTGTATAGTTAAACAATATTATATACTTATCAATAAAAGTTTAAGAGACACTTTTGCACAGCATTACAACACCTCATTGCACTGGAAAAATTGAAGCTGCAAATTACAATGTTTTCAGCTTTTTGATCTATCGAAAACATTGCCTTTTAAAAATTGGGCCTAAACATTCAAATATTGTGCGTAGACTAGTCGCCTACATCACTTTTCTACTCAGATTTTAGCAGTGTGGTCATATCACAAACTGCAGAAGTCACTCACCTGGATGACATCGAAGAAGATGGTAAGTCCTGCAGTTTCTCCAGAAAGCATCCCTCCAAGTATTCTATAACTTCCTTTTCTGACCATCCTTTATTGATCATCAGCTCACTCAACACAAAACCTCTCTCCATGAGGACTGCCTTTCTTGGGGCCCTTAAAATAAGCTCCGCTTTTGAGTCTGGCAATAACACAACTTCCTTGGTTCGGAAGAATTGTGCATCAGCACGACGGCCGCTACTCCCCCCATGTCCATGTGATGATGAAGATGATGATCTGCTGGATGTGTAAGGTGCTTGTCGACGCCCCCTTCTCGTCTGTGAGGTACGATGGTTGAACCCGCGTTGAAAATCATGCCTTTGGGTTGAGCCACCCCGTCTAAATATTGCAGAAAACTATTGCGCTGCTGTCTGGTATTGTGGTCGAGCGAACGCACTGCTTGTACTTGGTGCTGGCCGAGTATCAGAGGAAACTGGCCTAGTCCCACTTGCAGCGGCTGGTTCGTGACTTGTAGATGCTGAACTCGAGTTTGATTCTGATCCAAAAATATTGTTAATGGTTTCTCGGAATGTTTACGGAATGGTTTCTCGGAACGGAATTTTTATTCCCGCCAATTGAAGTTGGTACCATTGCGCATGCTTGTAAATCAGACCTCATAAATATTAGACCTTATAAAAAATCAGACCTTGAAAATATAAAAATACACTTTGTAAAATCAGACCTTATAAAGTGACTGTTCATAAAAACAGGCTTTATGAATATGCACATCATAAACATACGCTTTATAAAACGAACGCACTTTATAAAATCACACCTTATAAAGAAAGATGTTACAAAGATAGGCCTTACAGCATCACACCTTATAGAATTTGAAGTTATAAATTCAAAGTTTAACAAAATTTAGTGTTTAATGTGAATGAAAACAGACCTCAGTAACATAGTAGAATTTTGTCCTGTATGGCGGGGGATATATGAGCTCTTTGAGGCCTCATATGAATTGATGTATGTATGTATGTATGTAATATTATGCCATTAAAATTAAAAAAAAAACTTAATTATAAAATTTACTGCAAAATAAACAGAAAGCTAATTACATGCGTAGAAAAAACAATAATGATAAAAAGAAAAACAAAAAACTAAGATCTGATATAAAAACCTAAGTATAAAAACACCCCCAGTTTAAAATGGCAGGGATAGCATTAAAAGGTCAGTGTGACCTTGTTTCCATAATGGTCCCCCCAGAGGTGCCATTAAAAGAAAAGTTTTCTTGAAAGGAAAGTGTAAAAAAAAAATGTATATTTTGTATCAAAGTAGAAAGTAATGGTGGAGTCTTGTTTTTTTTGCAATTTTGGAAATTCAGTAATATTCATAAGGGTTGTCTTCTTGATTTTGGAGGTCCTTAAAGAATTTGTTCTTAATTTTATGTTTGAAACTGTTAACGCTCTCAGCTGACTTTAGGTCAGAGTGTAGATTGTTCCAGATTTTAGGTCCTAGGTAGGAGAGACCGTTTTGCCCCTTGTTACTTTTTCTAAAAGGTTGGTTTAATTTGTTTTTTGATCTTCGAGTAACCCGGCTTTGGCCAAAGAACATCTCCGACATATAGGATGGGGCCGAGTTATTGAAAAATTTGAAAACGCTTGTAGCAGTACATTGTTCAAATCTCTCTTTAGTAGGGAGCCAATTTATGTTTTTAAATTCCCTAACTCCTATATGTGCTCTGTTATTCATGTTTAAACAAAATCTGACACATTTATTTTGGGCGGTTTGAATTCTCCTGGTTAATCTTTTATTTATCAAAGGGAACCAAGCACTGCATGCATAGTCAAAGTGGGGCTGGATCAGTGCATTTGCAAGTAGCCTACGAAGAGGGAAGTCAAGAAAATTTTGCTTTCTATAGAGGAACCTTAGCCTGCCATTGATTTTACCAAGGATCCTGGTTGCCATTGACTCACCAGACAGGCCCTCATCAAGAATGCAGCCCAGATAGGTCACTGACGTGTGTTGTTTAATGATGGCCCTATAATCATTCATCCACAATGTGATTGACCAGGCAAAGTCCTGATGGCAAATTCAGAGTCAATTAGGAACATATGCCCAAAAGTTTAATGACCTCACTGGTGGACATTAGCTAAACGTAAGGAACTATTCCAAGTCAAATCAAGGCATACTGAGGGCAGAAGATGTCAAGCCTGTTGAGTGATGACTTCGGTTATTTGGACGCTGCTATCAAAGACAAATAAAATTTCATTGAACACTCCAACAAGCTGAAGAGTTGCCTTTACAATAAGGAGCTTTGGCTCCCAGATGGAAGGCAAATGAGTTGATTTTCAGGGCACAGATATCAGAATAATGGCTCACTATCGAACTAGACATGTTGGGACAGGTGGTACTGAAGCAAATGAGAAAAGCTGTGTGAAGTGAGAACCAAAGAACCACCATGAAAGGGAGAGAAAAGTGGCAGCTGCAAAGTTCTGCAATGTGTTTATCAATTTTTTGAGGGGTCGGAGAGAGGTGTTTATAAAACAAAGACTGAAGACTGAAGACCAAAGATAGAAAACGAAGACGAAGACACATACAACGATATTTCAATTCAGATTAGAATTTCAACATCCAGTGCAAATAAACCTTTCTGTGTGACAAGTTGTTTGATGAACAAACGTAAGAACGGAATGAACAGATCCACTGCTTATCCCAGATGGTTGGATGAATGAAGAGGATGGGATAAAATACTGGCCAGTTATGCTTGAACCAGACATTTACAGCTTCCTCACCTTTCATCCTAATGAACTATCTACCAATGACTTGAGTGACTACAAAACATCTAAGGCTTACAGTTACCATGCAAGTGGTTGGTTGTTACCATTGTTATCCCACAACATCAACGGTGATAGCAAATGTTGCTACATAAGCAAATGTTGCTACATAAGCAAATGTTGCTACATAAGCAAATATTGCTGCATACTTGTAAGCCTTCCCAGCGGATAAATGATACTCCTCACAAGTTATGGCTTTCATAGTTAAGACAATGGGAAAATAATACGAACACACTGCACATGCATGGCAGGGATGTCCCAAACACGTAATCATGTTGCAGCTGCACTTTATGTATGTATGTATGTATGTATGTATGTATAATTTTGCCATCAAAGTAAATATATAACTATTAATAAAAGAAAAGAAATCTAATTACAATGTCGACAATTTGAAATAATTACAGGCAAAAATTACATATCTTATTAATAACCTAATTTAAAAACACCCCATGGTAAAAGATGGCAGGGATAGCATTAAAAGGTCAATGCAACCTTGTTTCCATAATGGTCCCTCCAGGAGTGCTATTCAAAAGGAAAATGAAAGAAAAGCATTTTTGTTATTGTTGAAGGATAATTTCTGTTACAGCTTTTAGGAATTCAATAATATATATAAGGACTATTTTCTCGCTTCTGAAGATCATTAAAGAATTTGTCCTTGATCTTATGCTTGAAGCTGTTGACATTGTTTGAAGATTTGAGGTCCGACTGTAGGCTGTTCCAAATTTTGGGTCCTATATAAGAGAGACCATTTTGCCCCATGTTAGTCTTTCGGAACGGTAGATTTAGTTTGTTTTTAGATCTGCGAGTGATCCTGCCCTGGCCAACTGGTGAGAACATCTCTGACATATAGGAAGGGGCTGAATTATTAAAAAACTTGAAAACATTTGTAGCAGTGCATTGCTCAAATCTCTCTTTTGTGGGGAGCCAATTTATATCTTTGAATTCTTTGATTCCTAAGTGTGCTCTATTATTCAGATTCAAGCAGAACCTGATACATTTATTTTGCGCTGTTTGAATCTTTTTGGTTAATCTTTTAGTAAGCATTGGAAACCAAGCACTGCATGCATAGTCAAAGTGTGGCTGAATCAGTGCATTTGCAAGTAACCTACGGAGAGAGAAGTCAAGAAAGTTTTGCTTTCTGTAGAGGAACCTTTTTAGGACCTTTTTAGGATTGAGGCTGCCACCTTTTTAGGACCTTTTTAGGATTGAAGCTGCCAGCAGACTTGGCCTAAACAACCAGTCTTGCACCTCCAAAGCATGTGAATGGCTGCCTAACAATAAAGCTGTAAACCTAATCAAAATTAAAGATTTGAATCTCCGCAGAGATGGATTTGGTACTCAGGCCGAGAAGAAGGGAACAAAGCTAAATTCTTCCCCAAGGAAAAGGTATAATCCTCTGGCAAACAGTGAAAAGCAGCTGAAGTTGGAAAACATTGCAAACGCTTTGCAAGATGTGTGTGACAACTCTGACTGCTTGAATTTTTCAGCAATGGAAAGGGAGGAGGAGACGCACAATTCAGAGCCAGTCCTGGTTCCTAATCCAAGCTCCCTGGGAGATAATCTGCTCCAGGCAACAAATGCTTCTGAATTCATGCGAGGCCTGAGTAACTTCACTGAATCAAACATTGTGCACATAGAGAAAATAACAAGAGGCCAAAGTAACAACCTGTGATGGTTTTCATACAGAAAACACACAATTACTGCATCAAAGGCACATGATGTTATGACTAGATGCATAACAGTGAATCTGGTCTTCATGTTGATAAATTCAGTTCCATATTCACCAAGATCTCAGCAGAAGCCAAAGTGAATCCTGGATTAGCTTGAGAGCAGGGACACCACAATGCGACGAAGAAGAGCAGCAGATATGTGCGAAATTAAGAATATATGTTATAAACAACAATATTTTGTCCTGCCATGCAGGACTTCTTCAGGGCTGTTATGTTCTAGTTACATTGACGATGTGAATGTACAACAATTTGGAAACAAGAGGTAACTTGTGATTAGCTAGATATGATGGCTACGCAGAGGCTATATTGATTAAATTTACACGTGATATCATGATGATGATGATTATGACGCAGATGATATGATATTGTAATACAGACAAAAGAAAATGTGTATGAAATGGTATTATGAGATAATAACGATGGTGATTATGATTATGAAGATGGTGGTGGTGGTGGGTGGTGATGATGATGGTGATATGGGTAAGGATAGGCAAGGTAAGAGAGTGTGCTAGTAATTACAATGTAAGCAGCATTATGTTTGTTAGCGGTCTGTGGTTCTGTTAACCCTATCTGGACCGGGCTTTTCTGAGCATCCTTAGCCCCCCCCTCAGAACTCCAAATTGATAAGGGCTAGAAGGATGAAAATTGGCTGTCTAGTGTAAATTGATGTGAAAAGTCCGAATATCTAATTTATTTTACTGTAATTGTTTGTACTTTAGATGATGTCATTAATTTTCTTTGTTTCTGGTCAAAAACAGTAGTCTTACTGATTTGACTGTAGAAACTTATTTAGAAGGAATATTTCTCTTGTTTTAAGTTTGAAAAACAGATAAAGCATCAATTTATTACAAAAACATAACTTTTTGAAAAATTAATGAAATTTGTTATCTTATATTTATTACCTAAATTCATTAGATATATCACATCACAAATTACGTCATCAATAAGAAAGTCAGAAAATTGAGCATTTTTCATATTCTCTTATTGATTGAGAGTTCCACAGAATATTGCATTGAATTATCTTCATTCTGTCAAGAATTATCTTAGTTTAAAGTTATAAAGGGTTAGACCGTTAAACAAACACAAATTAGAACTTCTCTCTCAAAAAATTATTGTATTTCCAGAAATAAATAAGATATTATGACAAAATTTGAAGAGAAGATGTAAAAAAGATAGTTAGGAAAAGTCACGAAGGGGAAATAGCCAATGAATCATCAACAAAAAGTTACCCAGACAAAACTGGGAGGGGTGGTTATTTTAGCCCTCCCCCGGTCCAGATAGAGTTAAGTCCATTGGGTGACAGAGTGTTAGCCAAGCCAATGAAGTATCTTTCTTTGGCATGTCTCACACTCTCTATGGTGTCATGTACCTGGAGTAGTGGCAGTGGCTGTAAGTCTTGTACGGAGTGTCCGGATTTACAGAAGTGCTCTGCAACCCCGGATGTGTCAGTGCACCGTCGTTACTAAAAGACGGAACACCCCCGAACAACCCAAGAACAACCTGAACAACCCAAGAACAGGCCAGGAACAGGCGGAACAACCCAAGAACAAGCCAAGAACACCGTAAGAACAGGCGGAACAACTCAAGAACATGCCAGAAAAAGCCCTTATTCTGAATTTCTACATGGATTGACTGATTTTTTTGGGGAAGTTCTCTTGAAGGCCCACATAAAGTGATACACCGTTTCATTCCAGCATCTCTTCACCAAGTTTCCATTATTTTCATCATCAATTTCAGTTGAATACAATACACTATGTTTAGACTGCCCAGGCCCCAAACCCAAATCTCTGTCGTTGATGTGGGGGTTGTAGGGGGTCACCTGAGACTGCCAAAATATCTAAGAAAACCGTAAAACCGCCTCAAAATTAAGCGAAAACCGTCACAACATGCTTCCACGCTTTCCTTGTACTGCCTCTGTTCTGTGTTGCAGACAACTGCTTTGCTATCATTTTCATAACACAAAAAAGGGAAAGCTAATCCAATGCCCCATTATACCGTACTGTACCATACTTTGACTAAAGTATACCGTCCTGGACGATTTATATCATACCAATTTATGCTGTACTGGACAGTTATCATTATCATTATTCCATGATAAATCATAACAAAGTGGACAATTTTTCATTAATTTTATGTTCAATTTTGTGATAATTTGACTTCTCGAATCATATTTTTTGAATTAATTTTTTGGAAACCGTCGAGAAAGAGAGGAACTGTAAAACTGTCATCCTTACAGCCAAAAAAACCGTTAAACTGGCCCAAAACAGCTAGAAACTGCAAACCGTCAGCCCCTACAACCCCCAATGGAATCTGGTTTTTACTCATTTGAGCTCAAAGAAGAAGGAGAAATTCTCATGTAAGTGATCTCATAGCTATGTACTCGAAAGTTTCTACGGTTATCCATTGAGTGATTCAAGGTTTCCAAAGTTAGCTTTTCTTGCACTGGAATCTCCAACGAAATCGTTGCGATGCTCTCAAGGTTTCTTGTAGCAATGCTTTACTTATCTTGTTATCTCACCCCCATCTTTCTGAGGTGTGAGAAGCACGTAGTAAAGAAAGCGCACGATACATCTTTTTATTGTGAGGCTCTCA
>OZ026577.1:14029330-14070164 GCA_964020215.1 Aurelia sp. 3 sensu Dawson et al. (2005)
CATCACACCGTTCACCATATCTTAACGGAATTACGGTGGATAAAATTGTGGTCTAAATTAAAGAAAGAGCAACACAATATTGCCTTCCCGATGTTCAGAGTTGATAAATAGTCAGAATAAACACAATTCCAGAACAGAAGATAGAAAGTAAAGATTCATCGGTTTTGATGAGGCAAGATGAAAAAAAAAACAATTGGTATCCGTGCTCACCATCTGATTGAATATGACTAACATTTAGTGTTCCAACGATTCCTTCTCATTTGACAATAATAATATCAAGATTCATTGTAACGTGTTTTTCCAAGGAATAATAGGTGCTTGTGAATCTTTACCTGAGCGATCGCTCACGCAAGTGAAATTACACGAGCGTTTTGGCACTCTCGTGCCACTTTCCTCAAGAAAAGGTCTGAAATCTACTTCATATCCTTATGTTGCAAGGTACAAAAATAGAGCTACCGCTAAACCCTGCTTGTCCTTGTTTACATCTGTTAACTCTGTCCATGCTTTCAATTCTTCTACCCATCTACTGTATGACTTGCTCTCTACATCAAATGCCGGCGGGGTTTTGTACGCTGACGCCATTTTCACTCTTGCTTCTTTCAACACACTATGAACTGTCCTTTTTTATCCACTCGATCTACCCTCTGCTACCATGAAAAGCTATCACACACCAAATAGTCACAGAGTTGGTTATATCTTCTTTCATCAATTGTAAACTAAACCCCACCGGTGAGACATCTACAATTAGAAGGAATACAGTATATAATGTTAGTTATGGAATGTTCACAGTGGCCACGACAAATTTCTTTTACTTGCCTCCAGAATTTTTGCCTTCAAAATGATACCCGATTCTAGTAAAGGTCGATGAAAGGTATACACCAAAACACAAAAATTAAACTACAGAATAACCCAATAAAACAAAATACACGATTACGCTAAAGATGGCGGCGAGGAACTTTTTACCAAGATGCATTGCGTTCTGTAGTCGAATCCCTATAGATTCGTTAACGATTCCTGATTCGAACGCAATGCATCTTGGTAAAAAGTTCCTCGCCGCCATCTTTAGCGTAATCGTCTATTTCCCCGTTTGACATGTTTTTGACAACCGGCTCTAGATCAAATGCCTTCTTTTGATATACCGTTCTAGAAAAAAATAGGCCAAAACGATACCCTTAAAAATGGCACATTCTCCTAGGACAAAGAAGCTAAGTACACCCCCCCTCCCCAGACAGAGTCCTTGAGTCAGTGTCAAGGTTGTGTTCTTTGTCCATCGGAAGAGTTGAAAGTATTTTCATTAAGATGGACAGTGAAAAGAAAGGATTTTGCTCTTCACTAACATATCATCAGAAACTTTTTCAAATTTCTAATTTAGCTTTAGTATGAGTACTTTGAATATCAGTACTTTTTAAATGAAAATGATTGATGTTGATGCAGCTTCGAGTGCACTCAACCAGAAAAGTCTGAATCGTATACTGGTATACATGATGAGGTCAACATATATTCTTTCGTGTTGTTGGCAGTGAGAATTTGGAAGCTTCTCCATCATCTGTTTTAAGCTTTGTCATGTACCAGCGTTCTTCTTATATGGCTGATGGGCCCCAGTTCAGTTCAGTTCAGTTTCATTTTAAAATTCCACTACATACAAAAAAACTTTTAAAAATACAATGCAATAAACTAAATGACAAATTACAACAGGGACAAAAAATAGATGACAAATTTTACATAAGGGTACATAGAATTTTGTATGGAGGGGAATTTCTTAAGGAGGAGCTCTCTCAGTAGCTAAACTAATCGAGGAGAGAGCACCCTCTATGCTAAAAACTTATCATTCAAATTATGAAATCTTTTGAGCGTTTTGAATGATTAATACGCGGGAAAGTTATCTTATCGAGGTATTCAAGACTGGTACGTTGAGAAAAGATGTAACTTAAGATCACGACGGAAAGTCATTGTTGTTGTGGACTGTTTGATACTGGACGGAATATTGTTCCAGGCCCCTTTAATTTCATTCATGGCACAAATTTTCCTGGCATGATATGTGCTCGTGCTCAGGATGTCAAAAGATGTTTGTTTTATCACTTGGCACGAAGTACATGTGAATAAAGCCCGAATAAAGCTAAACTGATTTTGTCTTTTTTTCAGATATTTCCCCCCTTACTGCATTTTGATTGGGAATTTGCAGTTTTCCCTTCGTTTCCTTGCCGACTTGCACTTCCTCCCAGACAGGGTAATCGATTTGTAAAAATTGCTGTTATTGATCAGGGTGAGCACCTCTATACCCAAAGATACTATCAATTTCACGCTTTACCCCTCCAGGTTGATTAATCAGCGAACTTCCTTACAAAGTCATTTGAATTTTAGATGATACATTGGTGGGTCCCACATGTGGCAAATTGTCAACAAAATGCCCTCAAAGGCCAATGCCGAACAGAAACCAAGAAACTTGTTTTCAGGAAGTCGAAGCTCAAAATCCTGTAACGCGTCAAAGGTGTGTTGGATACAACGATCATGACTGTGTTGATGACATTATGATCTCTGATGAAAATGATTTGATAATTAAGATAGAAGAGGAAGGCAGCCTTTTTGAAATATTTGGAGAAGATGATACTGATGTTCGATATTTCATACATAATCAGACAACAAATAAACAAGTGCATTCTGGCGAGAACGATCCTATTTCTGATGCATGCGGAATAGGATCTGGTGATAGTGGCAGTCTCGGATCAGATAAACAAAGCATTGATACTGGAGAGAAATCTTACGTTTGTGATGTTTGTGGAATTGGGTTTAGTCAGGAAGATCATTTAGATACACATAAACAAGTCCACGATGGGGAGAAGCATTATGAATGTAACATACTTGGAAAAGAATTACTGCACAGTAATGTTGGCCAAACATTAATTCCTTATGGATATGATGCACAAATTAAGATTGAACAAGAAGCACAGTCTCTCGAAGATGAATGTAGAAATGAATTTAGTGACTGCAGTAATCAAAATAGAGATACACAAGATTATACAGGATTTAATCAGAATGAGCATCTCAACAAACAAAGGCGAATTCATGCCAGGAAAAGAGCTTACATATGTGATGAATGCGGAAGGCGTTTTAGTAAACGGAGTCATCTCACTAGACATAAACGAGTTCATCCAGGAGAGAAATCTTGCATGTGTGATATCTGTGGAGAAGGGTTTGGTTGCAAGCAAAAACTCAAGACACATAAAAGGACTCATACTTACAAATGTGATACATATGGACAAAGGTTTAGTCGACAGAGCCATCTCGTCAGCCATAAACAAATTCATGATAAAGAGAAACTTTACAGTTGTGATGTGTGCGACACAGAATTTGGTGAGAATGAAGCTCTGGATAAACATAAAGTAATTCATACTAGAGACAAACGTTACATTTGCGATGTATGTGGTAAAGGATTTAGTGAGAATGAAGGTCTTTATCAACATAAACGCATTCATACTGGAGAGAAATCTTGTAGTTGTGATATATGTGGACAAAGATTTAGTCACACTAGCCATCTCAATTCACATAAACAAATTCATGCTGGAGAGAAGCCTTGTATTCGTTCTATGTGTGGCAGTGGAGTTAATGGAGATGATCATTGTGATAAAGATGAACGCATTGATGCTGGAGAGAAACCTTACATTTGTGATGTATGTGGCATTGGATTTAGTGAAAATGGACGTCTTAATAGGCATAAACGAATACATACCGGAGAGAAACCTTATATTTGTCTTATATGTGGAAAAGGATTTTGTTTCAGTACCAATCTCAAGACACATAAACGCATGCATACTGGTGAAAAACCTTATAGTTGCGATACCTGTGGCAAAGGATTTAGTCGCAGTAATAATCTCAAGCAACATAAGCGCGTTCATTCTGGAGTGAAACCTTATGTCTGTGATGTATGTGGACAAGGATTTAGTCAAAATGAAACACTCAAGAAACATAAACGCATTCATACTAACATTTGTGATATATGTGGACAAGGATTTACTCAAATTAGCCTTTTAATCAGCCATAAACAAATCCATAGTAAAGAGAAGCCTTACAGTTGTGAGATGTGTGGCATAAAATTTCTTGACGATGAAGCTCTTAATAAACATAAACGAATTCATACTGGAGATAAATCATACGTTTGTGACATATGTGGCAGAGGATTTGGTGAGAAGGAAGATCTTGATGCACATAAATATATTCATACTGGAGGGAAGCCTTATATTTGTGATACATGTGGACAAGCATTTAGTCACACTAGCCATCTCAATTCACATAAGCAAATTCATTCTGAAGGTAAACGTCATGGTCGTTCTATATGTGGCAATGAAATTGATAGAGATGATCATTTAGATAAAGATAAACGGTTTCGTTCTGGAGAGAAACCTTACATTTGTGATGTATGTGGCACTGGATTTACTGAGAAAGGACGTCTTAATAGACATAAACGAATTCATACCGGAGAGAAACCTTATATTTGCGTTATATGTGGAAAAAGATTTTATTCCAGTAGCGATCTCAAGGCACATAAACGCGTTCATACTGGTGAAAAACCTTATAGTTGCGATACATGTGGCAAGGGATTTAGTCGCAGTAATAACCTCAAGAAACATAAGCGCATTCATTCTGGAGAGAAACCTTATGTCTGTGATGTATGTGGACAAGGATTTAGTCAAAATGAAAGCCTCAAGAAACATAAACGCATTCATACTAACATTTGTGATATATGTGGACAAGGATTTACTCAAAATAGCCATCTTATCAGCCATAAACAAATCCATCAGCCTTACAGTTGTGAGATGTGTGGCACAAAATTTAGTGACGACGAAGCTCTTAGTAAACATAAACGAATTCATTCTGGAGATAAACCATACGTTTGTGACATATGTGGCAGAGGATTTGGTGAGAAGAAAGGTCTTGATACACATAAATATATTCATACTGGAGAGAAACCCTACATTTGTGATACATGTGGACAAGCATTTAGTCACACTAGCCATCTCAATTCACATAAGCAAATTCATTCTGGAGGTAAACCTCATGGCCGTTCTATATGTGGCAATGAAATTGATAGAGATGATCATTTCAATAAAGAGAAACGAATTCGTACTGCAGAGAAACAATACATTTGTGATACATGTGGACAAGGATTCAGTCAAATTAACAATCTCAATTCACATAAACGCATTCATACTGGAGAGCAACCCATGAGTTTTGAGATATCTGGGAATGGATTTAGTCAAAGTGGGCATCTCATCAATCATAAACAAATTCATGATAATAAAGAGAAACCTTACAGTTGTGATGTGCGCGACACAGAGTTTGGTGAGAATGAAGCTCTGGATAAACATAAAGTAATTCATACTAGAGACAAACGTCACACTTGCGATGTATGTGGTAAAGGATTTATTGAGAGTGAAGATCTTTATCAACACAAACGCATTCACACTGGAGAGAAATCTTGTATTTGTGGTACATGTGGACAAGGATTTAGTCAAATTAGTCATCTAAATTCTTATAAACAAATTCATACTGGACAGAAAACTTCTGGTCGTTGTATGACTGATATATGTGACAAAGAAATTGATGGAGATGGCAATTGTGATAAAGAACAACGAATCGATACTGGAGAGAAACCTTACAGTTGTGATACATGTGGACAGGGATTTAGTCAAATTAGTCTTCTAAATTCTCATAAACAAATTCATACTGAACTGAAACCTTCTGATTCTTATATGACTGATATATGTGACAAAGAAATTGATGGAGATGGTAATTGTGATAAAGAACAACGAATCGATACTGGAGAGAAACCTTACAGTTGTGATACATGTGGACAGGGATTTAGTCAAATTAGTGTTCTAAATTCTCATAAACAAATTCATACTGGACAGAAAACTTCTGGTCGTTGTATGACTGATATATGTGACAAAGAAATTGATGGAGATGGTAATTGTGATAAAGAACAACGAATTGATACTGGAGAGAAACCTTACAGTTGTGATACATGTGGACAGGGATTTAGTCAAATTATTAGTCTTCTAAATTCTCATAAACAAATTCACACTGGACTGAAACCTTCTGGTCGTTCTATGACTGATATATGTGACAAAGAAGCTGATGGAGATGGTAATGGTGATAGGGACGATCGAATTGATACTGGAGAGAAACCTTACAGTTGTGATACATGTGGACAGGGATTTAGTCAAATTAGTCTTCTACATTCTCATAAACAAATTCATACTGGACAGAAACCTTCTGATTGTTATATGACTGATATATGTGACAAAGAAATTGATGGAGATGGTAATTGCGATAAAGACCATCGACTTGATACTGGAGAGAAACCTTACAGTTGTGATACATGTGGACAAGGATTTAGTCAATTTAGTCTTCTAAATTCTCATAAACAAATTCATACTGGACAGAAACCTCCTGGTCGTTATGTTACTGATATATGCGACAAAGAAATTGATGGAGATGGTAATTGCGATAAAGACCATCGAATTGATACTGGAGAGAAACCTTACAGTTGTGATACATGTGGACAAGGATTTAGTCAAATTAGTCTTCTACATTCTCATAAACAAATTCATACTGGACAGAAACCTTCTGATTGTTATATGACTGATATATGTGACAAAGAAATTGATGGAGATGGTAATTGCGATAAAGACCATCGAATTGATACTGGAGAGAAACCTTATAGTTGTGATACATGTGGACAAGGATTTAGTCAAATTAGTCTTCTACATTCTCATAAACAAATTCATACTGGACAGAAACCTTCTGATTGTTATATGACTGATATATGTGACAAAGAAATTGATGGAGATGGTAATTGCGATAAAGACCATCGAATTGATACTGGAGAGAAACCTTACAGTTGTGATACATGTGGACAAGGATTTAGTCAATTTAGTCTTCTAAATTCTCATAAACAAATTCATACTGGACTGAAACCTTCTGGTCGTTATGTTACTGATATATGCGACAAAGAAATTGATGGAGATGGTAATTGTGATAGGGATGAACGAATTGATACTGGAGAGAAACCTTTCATTTGTGATGTATGTGGCCTTGGATTTAAGGAGAATGGAGGTCTCAATAAGCATAAACGAATTCATACCGGAGAGAAACCTTACATTTGTGTGATATGTGGAAAAGGATTTTGTAAGAGTACCAATCTCAAGACACATAAACGCATGCATACTGGTGAAAAACCCTATAGTTGCGATACATGTGGCAAAGGGTTTAGTCGCAGTAATTATCTTAGTGTACATAGACGCATTCATACTGGAGAGAAACCTTATATCTGTGATGTATGTGGGCAAGGATTCTGTCATAATAAAACACTCAAGACACATAAACGCATTCATACTAACATTTGTGATATATGTGGAAAAGGATTTACTCAAAGTAGCCTTTTAATCAGCCATAAACAAATCCATAATAAAGAGAAGCCTTACAGTTGTGAGATGTGTGGCACAAAATTTAGTGACGATGAAGCTCTTAATAAACATAAACGAATTCATACTGGAGATAAATCATACGTTTGTGACATATGTGGCAGAGGATTTGGTGAGAAGGAAGATCTTGATACACATAAATATATTCATACTGGAGGGAAACCTTATATTTGTGATACATGTGGACAAGCATTTAGTCACACTAGCCATCTCAATTCACATAAGCAAATTCATTCTGGAGGTAAACGTCATGGTCGTTCTATATGTGGCAATGAAATTGATAGAGATGATCATTTAGATAAAGATAAACGGTTTCGTTCTGGAGAGAAACCCTACATTTGTGATGTATGTGGCACTGGATTTACTGAGAAAGGACGTCTTAATAGACATAAACGAATTCATACCGGAGAGAAACCTTATATTTGCGTTATATGTGGAAAAAGATTTTATTCCAGTAGCGATCTCAAGACACATAAACGCGTTCATACTGGTGAAAAACCTTATAGTTGCGATACATGTGGCAAGGGATTTAGTCGCAGTAATGATCTCAAGAAACATAAGCGCATTCATTCTGGAGAGAAACCTTATGTCTGTGATGTATGTGGACAAGGATTTAGTAAAAATGAAAGCCTCAAGAAACATAAACGCATTCATACTAACATTTGTGATATATGTGGACAAGGATTTACTCAAAATAGCCATCTTATCAGCCATAAACAGATTCATAAGCCTTACAGTTGTGAGATGTGTGACACAAAATTTAGTGACGACGAAGCTCTTAATAAACATAAACGAATTCATTCTGGAGATAAACCATACGTTTGTGACATATGTGGCAGAGGATTTGGTGAGAAGAAAGGTCTTGATACACATAAATATATTCATACTGGAGAGAAACCCTACATTTGTGATACATGTGGACAAGCATTTAGTCACACTAGCCATCTCAATTCACATAAGCAAATTCATTCTGGAGGTAAACCTCATGGCCGTTCTATATGTGGCAATGAAATTGATAGAGATGATCATTTCAATAAAGAGAAACGAATTCGTACTGCAGAGAAACAATACATTTGTGATACATGTGGACAAGGATTCAGTCAAATTAGCAATCTCAATTCACATAAACGCATTCATACTGGAGAGCAACCCATGAGTTTTGAGATATCTGGGAATGGATTTAGTCAAAGTGGGCATCTCATCAATCATAAACAAATTCATGATAATAAAGAGAAACCTTACAGTTGTGATGTGCGCGACACAGAATTTGGTGAGAATGAAGCTCTGGATAAACATAAAGTAATTCATACTAGAGACAAACGTCACACTTGCGATGTATGTGGTAAAGGATTTAGTGAGAGTGAAGATCTTTATCAACACAAACGCATTCACACTGGAGAGAAATCTTGTGTTTGTGGTACATGTGGACAAGGATTTAGTCAAATTAGTCATCTAAATTCTTATAAACAAATTCATACTGGACAGGAAACTTCTGGTCGTTGTATGACTGATATATGTGACAAAGAAATTGATGGAGATGGTAATTGTGATAAAGAACAACGAATTGATACTGGAGAGAAACCTTACAGTTGTGATACATGTGGACAGGGATTTAGTCAAATTAGTCTTCTAAATTCTCATAAACAAATTCATACTGAACTGAAACCTTCTGATTCTTATATGACTGATATATGTGACGAAGAAATTGATGGAGATGGTAATTGTGATAAAGAACAACGAATCGATACTGGAGAGAAACCTTACAGTTGTGATACATGTGGACAGGGATTTAGTCAAATTAGTCTTCTAAATTCTCATAAACAAATTCATACTGGACAGAAACCTTCTGATTCTTATATGACTGATATATGTGACGAAGAAATTGATGGAGATGGTAATTTTGATAAAGAACAACGACTCGATACTGGAGAGAAACCTTACAGTTGTGATACATGTGGACAGGGATTTAGTCAAATTAGTCTTCTAAATTCTCATAAACAAATTCATACTGGACAGAAACCTTCTGATTCTTATATGACTGATATATGTGACGATGAAATTGATGGAGATGGTAATTTTGATAAAGAACAACGACTCGATACTGGAGAGAAACCTTACAGTTGTGATACATGTGGACAGGGATTTAGTCAAATTAGTCTTCTAAATTATCATAAACAAATTCACACTGAACTGAAACCTTCTGGTCGTTCTATGACTGATATATGTGACAAAGTCTTTGATGGAGATGGTCATTGTGATAAAGACAAACGCATTCATACTGGAGAGAAACCCATGAGTTGTGAGATAACTGGGAATGGATTTAGTCAAAGTAGCCATCTCATCAGCCTTGAAAAAATTCATAACAAAGGGAAACGTTACAGTTGTGATGTTCGCGGCACAGAATTTAGTGAGAATGAAGCTCTTGATAAACATAAAGTAATTCATACTGGAGACAAACCTTACATTTGCGATGTATGTGGCAGAGCATTTAGCGAAAATGAAGGTCTTTATCAACATAAACGCATTCATGCTGGAGAGAAGTCTTGTATATGTGATATATGTGGACAAGGATTTAGTCGCACCAGCCATCTCAATTCACATAAGCAAATTCATTCTGGAGGTAAACCTGGTCGTTCTATATGTGGCAATGAAATTGACAGAGATAAAGATAAACGAATTTGTACTGGAGAGAAACCTTTCATTTGTGATGTATGTGGCCTTGGATTTAGGGAGAATGGAGGTCTCAATAAGCATAAACGAATTCATACAGGAGAGAAACCTTACATTTGTGTGATATGTGGAAAAGGATTTTGTCACAGTACCAATCTCAAGACACATAAACGCATGCATACTGGTGAAAAGCCATATAGTTGCGATACATGTGGCAAAGGGTTTAGTCGCAGTAATTATCTTAGTGTACATAGACGCATTCATACTGGAGAGAAACCTTATATCTGTGATGTATGTGGGCAAGGATTCTGTCATAATAAAACACTCAAGACACATAAACGCATTCATACTAACATTTGTGATATATGTGGACAAGGATTTACTCAAAGTAGCCTTTTAATCAGCCATAAACAAATCCATAGTAAAGAGAAGCCTTACAGTTGTGAGATGTGTGGCATAAAATTTCTTGACGATGAAGCTCTTGAGAAACATAAAGAAATTCATGCTGGAGACAAACCTTACATTTGTGACATATGTGGCAGAGGATTCGGTGACAAGAAAGGACTTGATATACATAAATATATTCATACTGGAGGGAAACGTTACCTTTGTGATACATGTGGACAAGGATTTAGTCACACTAGCCATCTCAATTCACATAAACAAATTCATACTGGAGAGAAGCCTTGTAGTCGTTCTATGTGTGGCAGTGAAGTTAATGGAGATGATCATTGTGATAAAGATGAACGCATTGATGCTGGAGAGAAACCTTACATTTGTGATGTATGTGGCATTGGATTTAGTGAAAATGGACGCCTTAATAGACATAAACGAATACATACCGGAGAGAAACCTTATATTTGTCTTATATGTGGAAAAGGATTTTGTCACAGTACCAATCTCAAGACACATAAACGCATGCATACTGGTGAAAAACCTTATAGTTGCGATACATGTGGCAAAGGATTCAGTCGCAGTAATAATCTCAAGAAACATAAGCTCGTTCATTCTGGAGTGAAACCTTAGATCTGTGATATATGTGGACAAGGATTTAGTCTACCTTCCCATCTCAATGGCCATAAATGAATTCATACTGGACAGTAACCTTAGCCCTGCAATATATGTGGGCAAGAATTTCGTTAGGGTCACCATCTTACTACACTTTTCATGTGATAGTTTTAGGGAGATCTTTCACTGTTCAAAATCTCTATATTTTACATTACAGCTTATTTCATATTTAACTCGTTGGATGATATGGTGTCATCTAATTGTTAACTTGTAAACCGGAAGAGTGGCAGATTTATCCTTAATCCCATATTGCGGACATCAGTCAACTATGGTTGCGTGACAAGTTATCTTATTTTTCGTCAAAAGTTTAGAAATTATAATGGGTTACTGGAGTCAATGAAATTATAATGGAGTCAGAGAGAGTCTGGTACCCAGGGTAGGTTTACTTTAAAGTTTTTGAAAATGTTTCTTTGATAATGAAAGTGACTTTCTAATGGTTACTACTGTCTCCGAATTATTTTGCACTTGAAACTTGCACTGTATCTTAATTGAAAAAAGGAGAATCCAAAATAGCATAAATAAATCTCTAGTCATGTGATTGGTTGCTAGGTAGCCAAAAGAATGCATATTTTGACGAGCTTGAACTATTTGCTAAGAAGGTACCGTGTGTCCCGAAAAGGTACTCTTGTTCGTAAAATTGTCAAATTTTCATTTGTTGGCCATTCTGCAAATTTCTTTTTTGGCAAGCAGATCAGAAGCCAAATTATTTGTCCAGGTAAAGCATGAGCGATAGGACACCAGGTGTGTAGTAGTTTGAAATTTATATCAGAAGCGAGCCACCTTAATCTATTGTATTTTTGTGTTTTGAACTTATTTTTACTTGGTAGACTGATTGCATATTCGTAGTTATCGCTATTGATAGACTGATGGACGCTCAAACTACGACTTATGGACTTTGATACTAAAATTTGGGATGAAGTTTTCCCCGATCGATTTCATAACAAGATTTGAAAACCATAGCAACACTGTACGAGCACCAGGCAATGGTGGATGGGCCTAAGTTGCCGGCTCGAACCTCCAATGTTAAAACAGCTCAGAATTCAAGTTTACAGTGATATTAGCCATGAACAAAAGCCACAAGTATCCATACGAATGTTTCCTCAATCCAAGAATCAACAAACCTTTCACTGTGAATCAGGAGTTCCTCAGTTTTAAGGCCAATTAGCTTCCATGAACTTCACCGCAGCTTTGAGAATTTCCAACTGTCGAGGGTCACTTGCCTCGCTTCCGAGACTACACTGCAGCCTCGTTCCAAAGGGCACACGTAAACGTGTGCATCTCCGTCTCAAAAATTTATATCAAAGTCCATAAGGCCCAGATTGAGCAAAACAGGAAATGTTGTTGTTGTTGTTATTGTCATTGTTGCTATTTTGCGATATCTGGGACTATGTCGTGAGGCTATTTACTTGGTATGCAGCCACCTCTCACTGTTTTGTAATTCCAAAATTTTCGGTTGTGAGCCGCCTGCAGTGCAGATCCACCTTAATTGTAGAGCTCTTCTGTCAGAGAAAACGTGGCGCGTGTTCGGCTAACTGTGAAGTCGCATTTAGCCATTCGATCATTTGAAGGAAATTTTTCCATGCAGCCAAGAGTCTAACTTAGATCATAAACCTTTCCCCTTTGTTAAAGAATATTTTCTCCGCAAGACCTGGCATTCTGCTGAAATCTTCGCCAAGCTCTTTCAGCATTTTAGCCTTGCAAACGTTACAGGTACACGTCATATTATTAGGGGAGAATGAAATAGTTAGAATGAAGTATTTTCCTCCCTGGGATGTTTTGTCATAACTTGCCCTGCGTGGAGAATCTGTTTGAACAAAATTAATAATACTTGCTTCTTTGGATGAGGCAAGCGACGACAATCATTGTGAATTTTTTAATCATCATTATTAATCAGTTGGAATCAGAAGACATGTTTGACAAATCCAACTTGCTTCTTTGTTTAACTTGCTTCTCTGTCTCGCTTCTTTCTTGCAACAAGATCGACACTCTATAAATTGCAATGGACTTCCTTGCTGACAACAGTTTTCCTAACTACTTCAGTATCCCCTTATAATACCACATGAACCTGGAACTCTGGCAAGGATAATGTGATGAAGGAGCTTGGTCAAAGATTTTGTCGGTTTGCAAGACTCGGTCTCGCGATTTCCATGGGGGAAGGTTTGTGATCTAAGTTAGACTCTATGCTGCATGGAAAGATTTAGTTCATGATGACGGAGTGGCGAAGAATGACGTTAACAGTCCGCTAAACGCCCCTACTTTTTCTGACTCACCCAGTGTTTGAGAGAAAGACACAACAGAATAATTCCACGTAACTCAGATTCAGAGTTTTAAATTAATAATAATAATAATTGCTTTATTTAACGTTGGCTTCTCGTCTAGCTAATTACATAGCTAATTAATGCCAACCAAACTTAAATACACGTTGTTGATAAATCTATCTACAAAGAGGATATCAGTTACATCATAAAAACCCTAAATTCACAACAAATCGTTTGCATAATCTACAGTTGCAATCAAACTGATGGTTTTTAATTCCTTTTTTGAAGCTGTTCAGTGTCTGGGACTCTTTTAAGGAAGATGGCATTGTATGCCATATCTTCGCTCCAAGAAAACGTGCATTTTCAAGACCATACCCTGTCGTGTTTGGTTTTGGTGCCAAAATATTTCTGCCACCACGAAGGGTATATGGAGTATCTTTCTCTACAAAAATTTGATTCATGAATCTTGGATTAAGATTCCTTTGAGTTTTAAAAATTTCAGTAGCAAGCAACTGTAAATTTTTGTGGTGAATGGACACTGTATTTGCTTTCGTCAATAATTCCTCGAAATTTGAACAACTATCCTTGTATGCGATTCTCAAAGCTCTCTCGTGGATTTTGTTTATTTTCTTATTAACCGACCTATCATGAAACATCCAGACAAGTGGACAGTAGCTAAACTGAGAAATAACGAAAGCGTTCATCATAACCCTCAGTTTCTCAACATCCACATAGTCTGAAATACGTGCAAGTGCATGCAGCTTCTGTCCAGCTTTTTTACAAAGTGTGTTTACGTGGTTCTTGAAATCTAGCTTCTTATCCAGCGTTACACCAAGAAGTTTTTCTTCAACAGATTCTGTTATTGTAGTTGCACCAATCTGCACTGATACGTCAGTATTTTTCTCCCCAAAAATCAAAAGATGACATTTTTCAGGATTCAGTTTCATACTGTTATCAAGAAACCACTTAGAGAGCTTCTGAGCATCTGTTTCAAGGCTAGATACAATATGTTCTAGTTCATGACCGCACACATAGATAGTCGTATCATCAGCATAATTGCAAATCTCAGTCTCTTCCACCAAAAAGAAAAGGTCGTTTATGAATACATTAAATAAAAGTTAGTTAGCTAAATAAGATAATTAGTTAGTTAGCTAAATAAGATAATTAGTCTGCTAAAAGTGCAATAACTACTTATCCATCCGATGTAATTGCACCTCAATACAATATAGCATGCAAACACATCAATTTCTGTTGAAGGCAAATGGAATTTTAAACATGCAGGGTAACGTATTTGTTAGAGAGACGAAATAGATTGTGTCCGAAGAAACTCATGTGTCCCCCCTTGAAGATGTTTAAAGCTCATGCGCAGTAGCGTTTTGGTGTTTGAGCTGTCAGCACCCCAACGATGAAACGCAGTTGCGCATGATCTTTAAGCCACGGCATGGGAGACACATAAGTTTCCTCGAACAAAGCCTATCTCCTCTCTCCATCAGGTATTTGAAAAATTGCTTCAGTTCAAGACGATTTACCCAAGCGGGACAGCATAGGCTTCAATCTTTAAAAAGCTGGGTGTAAAATTCTATGACACATTTCTTTGAACTGAACGGCTTCAAAGAAACTTGAACTATTTTACAGTAAATCTGCCGTTGGACTTTTTTGAAATCTTCAATATTTATAGAATTACAGCGTTTTTGTTCTTTTTTTAAGAATTGAAAGAAATTTTCGAAAAAAACTGAACACTGTCGTAATTTCTAAACCTGTTAACGAATGATCAAATAATTTTCAAGAAAACCATAGTTTATGGATGCCTGCAATGTGATATCAAACAAAACTCTTTCACTCTTCCGGTTTGTGATTTTGAAATTTGACGACGTTCCATCATAGAACGAATCTTATTCGCTTTGATCGCTGTGTTATGGTATATAAGATTGTAAACAAACAATGCCCTGAAAGCCTGTGGAATATGTTCCAACAGAGGTGCTCTATATCACATCATATTACGAGGAATTATAGAGATCTCGATATTCCCAAGTTAAACCTTGAATTAACCAAAAAAGGATTTCATTACTCGGGCATTAAGACTTGGAATGATATTCCAGTTAACATCAGAGAACTGCCATCACTGCGCCTGTTTAAAACACATCTAAAAAGGCATTTGATGAGCCTTGATAATTAACTCAAGCCCCCTCAAGAACGACTCCCTGGAAGATCAGATTAATCAATTAACTATTTTATATTCTTAGTTTTAGATTTTGTAAGTTGTATTTTACTGAAGAGATATCGTTGTTTAAATGAATTATATATAAAAAAACTGAAATATAAAATGTAATTCCGACAAAATATTCATGATTTCTGAAAAGTCCAACGGTAGAATCATAGAGAAGTGGCTAAAGTTTCTTCTAAGTCATTCAGTTTAAAGAAATAGGCCATTTAACTTTACACCCGCCTTTTTACACCTATTTAAAGATTTGGAACCTATGCTCAGCGGGGCATTCCCATTGTGCCCCCGGATATGACGCATTTCACCCTTTTGCTGACCTGTACAGGGTGTCTCAAAAAAATTGTTCGACGTTTGATTAAATACTAAAAAATAGCGATACGCTGAATGGACCTTTGGTCAAGTTGCCCTTTTCCTGAGATTTTAAATTAATTTTTACGCAAGAATCTTGCAAATCTGCTAAAAATTCATGGGGTTACAAGCTTTTGAAGTTCAAGTTTGTGCGAAAGCTGAAACCAGAGGCCTCAAAATGGCATTTTTGGTAAAAGTCCCATAGGCCGTCATTTCTGTTATTTCTCAATTGTTTCAGGGCGAACCAAATGGGATTCAAACAGGTTTTTTGATAACTTAACTGTCAAGCATATGGATGCTTTGAGGAAACAGATTCAGTCTCTCGCCGATTTTGTTTTGAACCACTGTTTTTGGACCTATGCAATGTTAAGGAATTTTGAGAATGATCGCAAGAAACAATTTACTTTAGGGGTCGTATTTGGTTTGGTCTGATATCAACGAGAGGTATGACATTGGATAAGCTTCTCTTACCTCCGTCTTCAAACTTTTTGCAATACAAGTAATCTGGGCCGGGGGGTCTCTGGTTTCAGCTATCGCATATTTCCGACCTTCGAGAGCTCGTAGCTCAGTGAATTTTCCACCGATTTGCACGATTTTAGTCTCTAAAATTATTTCATAATCTTAGGAACAGGGTTATCTTTCCATGAGCCTGTTCATGTTGTCCTTATTTTTTAATATTTAATCAAACGTCGAACAATTTTTTTGAGACACCCTGTATAACATAGGCTAGCTTTCGCCCCTTCAACTTTGATCAATCAGAGTACTTCCTTATAAAATCATTTAAATTTTAGGTGATGTAATAGTGGGTCCTTCATATGGTAAATTATTGACAAAGTGCAACCAAAAGCAAATTCGGAAGAGAAGCGAAGAAACTTCCTACGAAAAGTTCGGAGTTCAGAATTTAGTTAAGCGTGAAGGATGTTCTGCATATAATGATGATGATTATGTTGATAGAATTGTGATGTGCAATGAAATTGATTTGCATATTAAGATCGAAGAGGAAGCCAGCCCAATAGAAATGTGTGGAGTAGGACATGCGGACCAGGGAGCGCTCCCCGATGCGGACGATGCATACCTCGCAAATGATCAGAGCGGTGATGACCAATTTTATTCTAGAAATGCAACTTTTGTTTGTGATTTATGTGGACAAGTGTTTGATGAATGGAGCAATCTTCGCACACATAAACAAAATATTCATGTTGGGAAGATGTCGTACATTTGTAAGGTTTGTGGAATAGGATTTAGTGTGAAAGATCAGTTAGATACACATGAACAAGTCCACTCTGGCGATAAACATTATGAATGTAACATACTTGGGAAAGGACTATTGCACAGTCATGTTGACAAAACATTACTTTGTCATAAAAATGATTTACAAATCGAGATGGAAGAGGGAGCATACCCTAATGATATTTCTGGAAATAAATTTAATGACAACGTTAGTCTAAACAACCACGAACAGAATAATACCATACAAGAACCTCTCACAAGTCATGAACGAACTCATACTGGAAAGAAACCTTTTATTTGTGATATGTGTGGACAAGGATTTAATCGAAGTGACCATCTCACTAGACACAAACGAAGACATACTGGAGAGAAACCTTATCTCTGTGATGTATGCGGAAAAGGATTTAGTGAAACTGGAAACCTTATCAGACATAAACGAATTCATACTGGGGAGAAACCATGCGTTTGTGATATTTGTGGACAAGGATATAGTCAACGTTGCAATCTCATTAATCACAAACGAATTCATACTGGAGAGAGACCTTTTATTTGTGATATATGTGGGAAAAGATTTATTCAGAAAAGTCGTCTAAATTCACATAAACGAATTCATACTGGAGAGAAACCTTTCATTTGTGACATATGTGAAAAGGGATTTAGTCAATGCAGCGACCTCTCCAAACATAAACGAATTCATTCCGGAGAGAAGCCTTATATTTGTGATGTATGCGGAAGAGGATTTAATGAGATTGGAACTCTTGATAGACATAAACGAATTCACACTGGAGAGAAACCGAACATTTGCGATATATGTGGAAAAGGATTTAGTCGCAAAGGTACTCTTGACCAACATAAACGAATTCATACTGGAGTGAAACTTTACATTTGTAACATTTGTGGACAAGGATTTAGTCGCAAAGGTACTCTTGATCAACATAAGCGAATTCATAGTGGAGTGAAACCTTACATTTGTGACATATGTGGGCAAGGATTTCGTCAAAATGGCAATCTCACTACACACAAGCGAATCCATACTGGTGAGAGACCTTACACTTGTGATATATGTGGCAATAGGTTTAGCAAGAATAAAGTTCTTCACATACATAAACTAATTCATACTGGAGAGAAACCTTACATTTGTGATATATGTGGCAAACGATTTCGTCAACGTTGCGATCTCAATAAACACGAACGAATTCATACTGGAGAGAATCCTTTTATTTGTGATGTATGTGGACAAGGATTTAGTCATAATTGTCGTCTTAATACACATAAACGAATTCATACTGGAGAAAAACCTTACATTTGTGATACATGTGGAAAGGGATTTAGTGAGAATAGATCTCTTAATACACATAAACAACGAATTCATAGTGGAGAGAAGCCGTAAATTTGTGATAGATGAGGACAACGACACAGTGGGAAAACGTTCTTGGTATGCATAAAGGGGATGATTGCAAAGAATGCGTTTCTGTGTGACGGAGTTGGACAACGATATTTGAAGACTTTCAGTTGTAGAGTCTATTGGAAATCAGTATGCCTTGAAAATATTTTCCATTAGCGTAATTGATTGCATTAGACATAAGCAGAAATAATGCTATGCCGAGTTTTTAGGTGATTTCTGAGTAAGTTTTTGCATGGATAATCTGTCAGAGGTGGCTGACAGAAAGCTACCTCGATCGACATAGATCAATTTGTGTTTGGCAAAACCAATTCTGTTGTAATATACCGGGTTATTCCGAAAATATCTGTAATAAACTATAATACCAGCAATTGTGGTTTCATATTTCTATTTGAAGACAGGAACACCACAATACAACGCGTAAGAAATGACAACTATGATTTGGATTAAATATTGATTATATGAGAGCTGATATTTCGCCTCGGCATACGAGGCTTCCTCAGAGCTAAACTGGTCTTCAAATATTTTCACTCGTTCTTCGCTGCAAGCATCTTTCATTCAAGGAAGATCCGACGCACAGCCTGCCATCGTGGTTTTTTCTCGATACATTTCATATTTCTACTGTAAACAACACTGATAAAGATACTTGTCAAATTCAAGAAATTAATATTGTTTCCACTGTTATTTGTGAGTGTTGATGCAAATAGCTGGTTTATTGCACTTATGTCGTAAACTTGCACAATTCATAGGCCTGTAAAAACCAATGCCTGGCAATGGAGTTGCCAGATTTTTTTTTTATATATATCAATAATCATTACATCACACATTACTAGCTACACTACTTACAAAGTCACTCTACCAATCACGCTACTTACAAAACTACGCTATTTCACTACTAAAAATAGGGACCCTATGGGGATGTGCGAAGAATTCCGGTGCATGTAAAATATTGGTGCGAGAATGAATTTCTATGTGGTCCATAGAGTGGTGGTGTCAAAGAGGACACTGCTTGTTTGTTGCTGTTGTATTTTATATTCTTTTGATAATCGAGGGAGAAGTCTGGAATGTGAAAGCCGAGGTGAAAGCCATGAATCTGAGAACTGGAATTAGGTGTTTTGGAGTATACAGATGGAATTCTTCGACACAAAGTTGACTCGTTACTTCCAGTTATCATATTCAGGTTCACTATTAGGATGTGAGACAAATCAGTTGCTTTTTTCTGTCTCAGCTAGTTACTCATCGTTTACATGGGCCTCCCGCAGATAAATTTCCTCTCTTTTCAAGAGTAAAGGCTGGGAGGAGTGGTGGAATTTTCAAACAGTTGCTTTGTAAAACCGCTTAATGAATCCGGAAGGAAAACAATTGCACTTGCATATCATTTCAAGTGAGAAGAATCATTCAAATTCCTGGTGAATGGTAGTGAGTACAGGTTGGCAAACGAGTGTCTTTTCCATCTTACTGTTCTGAGCTGCACTCACTTAACTTTGTTAACAGCTAATTTTCATCATAAATGTCGCTGTCAAGTTGCCAGATAAAAGTTCAAAATTATCTAGCCTAATTGAGGCTCTGATGACTACTTCAATGGTCAAACTATTTCAGGTATGCCTACCTATTGTTACACTTTTGGCACGAAAAGCGTCCGTAGATACCTACCTACCTAGCTAGCTACCTACCTACATACCTAGCTCGCTTCCTTCCTATACAAACTCTCCCCCATCACATAATGTGCTCATTCTTCGCACATAAAAACGATACCGCAAGGAGCACAATACTGTGTCTGCTCTGCGGCCATTTAACATAAAGATAAACACTACAAGCAAATATGAAGGGAAGGAGAGAAAAAAAGAAAAGAAAGAAAACCAAACAATACATATAAGTCCCCGAACAGGTTGCAGCAGCTAAGTTTCAGTAGCATCAATTTATTCAAAACGTTGTGTTGTGCATATGTATCTTAAAGTTGCCTTAAGGATTTCAGAATTAGAATCAACGGACAACCTTTCATCACCATACAGTATCAATTTAAGCATTAGAGCATTTGAAAGATTTTGCAAATCATACGGTTGCAATGTTGAATTTACACTATCGAGAAGATCTGTCCTGCATGCATCGTAAGAAAGGCAGTGCAGCAAAAAGTTGCCAGATAATATCTTGCTTCTTAGGCTACGTTCACACTGCTCCGTTTTCATTTCTATCCGTTTTTGTTGATAAAAACGTTGCCCGTTCACATTGCTCCGTTTTCAAATAGATACGCTATGAAAACGATAGGCGTTCACATTGCTCCAGCAAAACGATGTTCTTAATCCCCTTTTCAAAACAAAGTCTTTTGTTAATAGCTGTCCACAAGGCGCCAATCGCGACTTTGAATGCCATTGTAATCAAAAGTCTATTAACAAAGGAATGTGTAACGTTTTCAAATGTCTCCGTTTTTGGCGTTCACACTGAAAACGGATCGTTTTCAAAACGCACCGTTTTCAAATTTATGCGTTTTCATTAGCGTTTTCGAAAAGCCCCGTTTTCACAGCGGAGCAATGTGAACGCAAGTCAAAAACGGAGAAGTTTTACTCCGTTTTCATATGAAAACGTAGCAGTGTGAACGGGGCCTTAATGCTTCTATTCAATCTGACTGTTGTATTTCCTATTGAATCCTAACGTGCATCACAGCAGGTTTTATTAGGCAACTGAGGGAACTCAAGCGTGGATGTGATACTCACAGCATCTCACGAAGGAAAAATAAATCCAAATTTGATACAAAATAATGTCTAGAGCCGAAGTTATATACACAAATGGTGACAGGAATGTCAAGCTCCATGTTAGAGAAGAAATAATAGATATTGGATGCTTGCAGTCGAAATTGTGCGATGAAAAGTCTTGCAAGGGTCAGTTTGATAACTAATAAACAACTGAACTTGTCTTTTGAATGTAAAAACCTGTGCTGACGCTGGAGTTTTCCACTTTTGGACGTAAAATTTAGGCATTTTCTCTCTGGATAAAAAAGAAATGCTTTTATAGATCTCATCGCTTTCATGCAAGAGATGAAACCCGTGGAAATCTTTGCTCTCAAATGAACATCTACAGGGTGTTTGAGAAAGAACGCACCCAAAAATAATTTAGAATCTTTAAAATTTGACAAAATTTGAGTGAATATAATGTATGCCATTTGAAAGTACAATCTTTCTTCTATCTAATGATATGCAGTCTGGATACATTAATGGAACTATTCAATTAAATTGATACTTTCGTAAGTATGGCCATTTTCAAATGCAGTATCCTGCAAAAGCAAATCAATGCCTTTTTCCATTAAAAAATTACGGAAAAAAAATTTATCAACCATTTCCGGCCAAGAAGCACTTGAAGTGATGCCTTGGGGGAATGAAAAAGACAATTTCATGCTCATGAGATGCATCTGTAGATAATGATAGAATATATCTCACAAAGGTGCATTAGCGTCTATGTAAATTCATGACTTTCCGACATCTAAAATAGGCCATACTTACGAAAAGGTCAATTAAGCAATGAAAACTTCAATTAATCCACTCAACCTGGATATCATTGGAAAGAAGAAAGACTGTACTTTGAGATGGCATATCTCAAATTGATTCAAATCTTACTATTTCTTGAGGAATCTCAAGTGAAAATGGGTTGCATTTTTTTAACATCCTGGTATTAAAAGAGCTAATGGTAGCAAGCAAACCTGTATTCATTATACAAGTTTTCTAAAGGGGGTTATTTAGTAGCTTGGATCTCCTCGATGACTTAGATGCTTCCTTTTGAATTCTTTTCAAGGTTGGAGTAGGCTGTCCAAAAAATGAGATTTAAAAATTCCACAACTTGCCATTTAGAACTGAGTTTTAGAACTGAAGGAAGGAAAGGTTCCATTCAGGCAGCCCAAGTGCTGGTGAACTAGGTATGTGCCACTACTGAGCAGGGTATCATTTTCAGCTATTTTCCTCCAATAAGAAAGTATCCCGTTTGTTAGGTAATGCTCCGGGGAAGGTACACAATGGACCATAAATCAGGTGTTGATTTTAGCCGTTTCAATTCATCTGACATGAGTCTTGGAAAAATTTAATATATGTAATAATGATAATCACGCTACTGTTGCCTTCATGGTACAAATTTTCATGGCACAAATCGTACTGATGAATTCACAAGGTATATTGTCAAGAGATTGATCACTTGACCTGAAATGACTGTAAAACAAACTTCAGCCAATTTTGACTATCTTCAAAAATTTGCACTGTTAAAGGATTTTGATTCTGGGAATTTGCAATTATTCCATTGCATTCTTCCCAAATCGCTCCCAGACCACTTTCAATAAGGAAAGTACTTCTGATTAATAAGTTTTAGAGCCCAATATCTACCCCAGCAGGAATTCCCCAGACATTTATGGGCCTATTGCCTCTAGATATGATCAATTTCTCCTTTCCCCGTGAAGTTTAGTTAATCCTGAATCTCCTTGTCAACTACTCATTTGAATTTTAGATGACACGATGGTTCATCCTGCATATGGCAAATTGTCAGCAAACTGTACCCAAAAGCAAATTCTGAAGAGAAACCAAGGAACTTCTTTCAAGGAATTTGAAGCTCACAATCCTGTAAAGTGTGAACAAGTTTCTGAATATAATGATGATGATTGTGTTGATGAAATTATGATCTCCTGTGCAAGTGATTTACCGATTAAGGATGAAGAGGATGCAGACACTTATGAAATATTTGGAGTCGGACATGCTGCTAATGTGTATCCCATAAATGATCAGGCAAAAAGTAAGCAAATTTGTTCTGGAAATACAACTTTCATTTGTGATATATGTGACGAACATTTTAGTGAAAGGGGCAGTCTTCTTTCCCATAAACAAAATTTTCATGTTGGGGAAACGCCTTTCGTTTGTGATGCATGTGGAATAGGATTTATACTAAGAGATGGTTTAGACAGACATAAACAAGTCCATACTGGAGAGAAAGGTTATGAATGTAACATACTTGGAAAAGATCTACTGCCCAGTCATACCGACGAAACATTGATCCACCATGAAAATGATTCGCTAATCAAAATAGAAGAGGATTCAAACTCTAGTGATATATCTGAAAAGGAAATTAGTGATAATGGCAATCTTAACAAGGACAAAAAGAGTGACATGATAAAAGAACCCTATACTTGTGATACTGGTGCAAAAGGATTTACTTGCAATGACAATCTCGCAACTCATAAACGAATTCATACTGGAGATAAACCATACATTTGTGATGTATGTGGAAAAGGATTTAGTAAGAAACTTTATATTACTACACATAGAAGAATTCATGCTGGAGAGACACCTTACATTTGTGATGTATGTGGACAAGGTTTTTGTGAAAAAAATAATCTCACAACACATAAACGAATGCATACTGGAGAGAAGCCTTACATTTGTGATATATGTGGAAAAGGATTTAGTAAGAAATTTTATGTCACTACACATAGAAGAATTCATGCTGGAGAGAAACCTTACATTTGTGACATATGTGGAAAAGGATTTAGCACCAGTTCTCATCTCACTACACATAGAAGAATTCACACGGGAGAAAAACCTCACACTTGTGACATATGTGGAAAAAGTTTTATTCAGAAAAGTGACCTCAATACACATAAACGAATTCATACTGGAGAGAAACCTTACCTTTGTGACATATGTGGAAAAAGGTTTATTCAGAAATGTGATCTCAATGCACATAAACGAATTCATACTGGAGAGAAACCTTACGTTTGTGATATATGTGGAAAGGGATTTGGTCAAAGTTACAGCCTCGTTTCACATAAACGAATTCATACTGGAGAGAAACCTTATGTTTGTGACATATGTGGAAAGGGATTTAGTGGGAATGGATCTATTAACAGGCATAAAAGAAGAATTCATACTGGAGAGAAATCTTATATTTGTGATATATGTGGAAAGGGATTTAGTGAGAATGGATCTCTTAATACACATAAGCAACGAATTCACACTAGAGAGAAACCATTTGTTTGTGATATATGTGGAAAAGGGCTTTTTCAGAAAAGTGATCTCAGTAGACATAAACGAGTTCATACTGGAGAGAAACCTTTTATTTGTGATATATGTGGAAAAGGATTTAGTCAGAAAAGTTACGTCAATAGACATAAACGAATTCATACTGGAGAGAAACCTTACGTTTGTGATATATGTGGAAAAAGCCTCATTGAGAAAAGTGATCTAAAGAAACATAAACGAATTCATACTGGAGAGAAACCTTACATCTGTGATATATGTGGGAAAAGGTCCATTCAGAAAAGTGATCTCAAGAAACATAAACGAATTCATACTGGAGAGAAACCTTACATCTGTGATATATGTGGAATAGGATTTGGTCAACATAGCAGTCTCGTTTCACATAAAAAATTTCATACTGGGGAGAATCCTCATATGTGTGATATTTGTGGAAAGGGATTTAGTGAGAGTGGATCTCTTCATATACATGAACGACGAATTCATACAGGAGATAAACCTTACATTTGTGACATATGTGGAAAGGGATTTAGTGAGAATCGATCTCTTAACAAACATAAACAACGAATTCATAGTGGAGAGAAGCCTTAAATTTGTGATAGATGAGGACAACGACACAGTGGGAAATTGTTCTTGGTATGCATAAAGGGGATGATTGCAAAGAATGCGTTTCTGTATGACGTCGTTGGACAACGATATTTGAAGACTTTCAGTTGTAGAGTCTATTGGAAATCAGTTTGCCAGGAAAATATTTACAATTAGCGTAATTTATTGCATTAAACATACTCTCGAGCACCGAATAATCGTCCCCCCCCCCGCTTATTAATTTTTGAAAAATTTTCCAACCCCCCCCCCTTTATAAATTTTTGGAAAAATGAAATTATAGTAAGCATAGTTTCTGAATAAACGCAAGAAAAAGTCTCAAGAAGTGCATTCAACACAACCAGAACTCAAAAGTAAATGTATCAGTAACATCACTGTTCACATAAATATATAAAAGATACGTGTTTACTAAAGAAAACGACTATTTTCTACTTTTCCAAGCACCCCCCCCCCCGATTATTGTTATGTTGAACCATTTCCAACCCCCCCCCCCGATTATTCTCACCCTCCCCCCGTTTATTCGGTACTCGAGAGTAAGCAGGAATAATGCTGTGCCTAGTTTTCAGATGAATTTGCAAAATTTACTCAGAAAGCTACCTTCATCGACAAAGATCAATTTGTGTTTTGCAAAACCAATTCTGTTGTAATATACCGTGTGATTCCGAAAACATCTGATTCATTTAACCAGCGATGTCTTGCTAAAGTGAAAAACAAGCAAAATGGTATTTTACTGAAGTTTCAAATTGCAGCAGTTTCTCAAAATCAATCATTGCTATCGAAATATATTTACTGTTTCAAACAAATGATCAAACAAACAAATGATCTAGTTTCTATCCTCATTGCTTGTCTGAACGGAATGACCTTGATCCTGAGATTAGACTTGCACCGTCTGTTGCCGTTTTTACGAAGAAGCTTTTGTCAATAATCAGACCCCCTGCAAGATCCATCTTTGGCATTCATGACGCAAAAGGTCTTTCCTATCTCACTCAGCTCAGGGTTGGTCTAAGCAAATTGAACTTTCACAAATTGAAGCATAATTTTAGGGATACCATAAACCCAATGTGCCTTACGAATGATGGTATCGAGGATACGGAGCACTTTTTGTTGCTTTGCCCTTCCTTTGCAGTACCACGTAGATATCTTTTCGCTGGAGTTTTTGCTTTATTACGACCATTTGGATATGCAAGTCTCCAAAATGATGTACTAATACAGATTTTGTTGTATAGTGATCAAACCTTTCCCAATGAACTTAATAAGAATATACTCCTGCTAACTCTACAAATCTGGTCTGGTCAAATCTGGTCGATTTGATTAGAGACATTTCTTACTCCGTTATGAGCCATAAAACCACAACCACCATATCCCATTTAAGTAATACGTGAATTTTTTTTTGTTTTGTTTTGTTCGTTTGTTTTCTTTTTTGTCATTTGTCTTTTATTCGTATATTTAATGTCTGCCTCAAATTAGATACCACGCGATATCTGATGTCAATTACCCACTCAATCACTTTAGTTGATCGATCACTGACAGTTCTCGCGGTGGCATGTAATTTGAGACAAACACGAAGTTTTATCTCTATGTTAAATTGGCCTCGGGGTGGTCATAGCCTCTGTGCTCCTCAGGGTATCGATTCTAGTAGTATTGTATAGTCGTATAGTAATTTTGTAGAGTAGTGTAGCTTGTAAATTCATATTGTAATGTTTAGTGGATATGAAAAAACAAATGACTCACGCTAGCGAACCAATACGCACTACTGTGGTGGATACGCCATACAGAGGCGGGATATCATGCTTGATGTGGTGGATACGCCATACAGAGGCGTGTTATTATGCTAATGTGGTGGGGTACTATGCTTGATGTGGTGAATACGCCATACGGAGGCGGGGCATTATGTTAACGTGGTGGGGTATTATGCTCCGCCTCTGTATGGCGTATCCACCACATCAAGTATACTACCCCACCACATTAGCATAATACCCCGCCTCCGTATGGCGTATCCACCAAATCAAGCATGATATCCCGCCTATGTATGGCGTATCCACCACAGTAGTGCGTATAGGTTCGCTAGCGTGTGACTTGCCATCTAGGGAGTTATCAGAAATGACAGTGGTTTTTCATGTTCTCTTCTGAACAATGCATACCTGGTTTTTTGTTTATGGTGGAGACATAGCATGCTTGTCATGATTAAGATGTTTATGCATCCATGCATGTGAATCTAATTGACATACAGGACTATTTTAGGAATTTTGGCAACTTGTTCAGAATTTTAGGAGTTTTCGGCAGTCAGGAGGAATTTTTTTTATCATTATTATTAAATTCTTTAAAGTTGGTTTTTTTTTAAATAGCTCTACTTCAAGAACTTATGAAGACCAACTATTTACAAAAACAAAAGAAATTACAGTTTATCAGATACACTAAGTAATGCTTGAAATACCGTATTTACATATCCTCCAACGACAATTCTCTCCATTCCATTTTTTATGTATAATTTGAAGGAATAGACTGAGGTGGCAGCTTTAGTTTCATTCGGTAGAGATTTCCATAATATACTACCACGAGAAGATGAAGTATCGTTGCCATAAGTAATTGTTTTAGTTTGAGGTACCATCAACAGATTTTTTATCTTAATTTGTAATTATTGTCCTTTTCGTGTAAAATATCCCACAAAACGAAGGATTTTGTTGTGTTAAACTGTTATAAACCTCGAGCGTTAATTTTTTGCAAGTTCTTTTGATGAATAGTGCACTCATTTCCCCTGTGTAACAACTCATTAAAGGTAGATGTATAATCATTGAAGAGAATTCGAAGCGCTCTCTTATGGGTGCGATTCAGGTCATTGTTTGCAACCTTCCCGCAAAACATCCATATTAACGGACAGTAATTGAACTGGGACATTATGAAAGAGTTGTACAGTAAAAGAGATCGTTTCTCACTTAGATAGGCGAGACTCTAGAGAAGGCACTGATCTTGTTGTTTGCTTTTTGACATAATTTTGTCAGATGTTGGTCGAACTTCAATCTCGAGTCAATGGTAATCCCCAATAACTTAACACTCCTGACAACATCAATGGATACATTTCCAATATCGAGTACAATATTGTCATCTGTCTTCAAACTGAGCTGCATAACTTGAAATATGGATGGATTGGCTTCCATTTCATTAGTTTTAAACTAAGTGATCGCTTGAGACATATCTTCTTCAAGGTTTGATTTGAAGCCACACTCTCAAGGATGTCATCACAAAGTAAAGTTATTGCTTTTAGATAACGCCTTTACTATAATTCAATATTCAAGGGCGCTTTACAATTCCATTACCCCCTCAGCTCAGGCATTTTTTTCTCCCTATGGGCGTATTTTAGACAGCGTGCAGCCTTACAGTTGGCGCTTCTGATGTTTTTATTGCCTTCATCACGGAAGTACCAATTTTACACCTCGGGGACCTACGATACCGGGTGTTTCCAGGTGGTCACCCATCCTGGAAATAACCTGGCGCAACCATGCTTAACTTTGGTGATCAAATGAGAACCGGTGTATATCCATGGTGGCAAGACGTAGGTGGTATTATCATCACAAGAGAAGATGGTATTATCATCAGCAAAATTTCACACCTCCGAATGTTCAACGATATAGATAAAATTGTTGAGGAAGATATTGAACAGTAGAGGGCCTAGCACAGAGCCCTGGGGGACACCAGTTTTTGTTTGTAATGATCACTGTATGTTGAGCCAACCTTTACTCCCTGCTTCTGTCTGAGAGGTAATTTGCTATCAATCTGGGAAATCGAAAAACCGAGACCCAAAAATCTATCGCAAAACCGAGACCGTTTAGTTTGAGTAGTTTCTCTTATTTTCGGCAGCAGAACATGTCTCCGTTTTCAAATTTGTGCGTTTTCATTACAATAGCGTGTTCGAAAAGCTCCGCTTGAACGCAAGGCCAACACGCATAAGTTTTGCTAACGGAGCAGTATGAACTAAGGCTAGAACAACTGGGGGGGCCTAAGGTTAGAACAACTGGGAGCAGATTTGGGACAACTCTTCAGCCGGGACCAACCTGCATTTGACGAACCTGCATTTGCATTTTACACTTGCCGTAGCCTTACGCCAGCCGTGCAGCCGTACACTTTTTTGTGTGTACAATAAACCTCGTATTCGCTTTGCGTCACAAAATACCTCGTTTGCGTGGAAAATAAACATCTATTTTCTTTTAGGCCAGCAAGCTGTGAAGAAGAGTTGACCCTCTTTGGAAAACATTCAGCTTAAAGAAGAAAAGAGGTACAACAACAAGGTAAATCACCATGAAACAACGATATAAAGCTTGGAGAAGCCGTTAAGATGTCAGGGAGCCAGTCTTACCGATTTGCTGACTATTTTGCAGTCGCTGGATTAGACGAGAAATCTGGCTTGGAACCTGAAAATTTTTCTGGTGAGTAACTTGAAAACATGGCCCAAATAGTTGTTGCACATCTGATTAAGTCTGACGTTTAAAATGAAGAATGGACTGCAGAATATTTTTTAATACTTAATAAATCACGTTTACGCATGATAAAGCACTGTCGCCCAAAGCCTGATTGACATGGGCCGTTTCTTCGGCCGTCTCCGTCTGGTCACGGCCGTACAAAAAGAACTGCACGATCCTACCGACCCAAACGACCTAGAGCACTGTCGCCCTGAATGGGTCTAATCACAAAAAATAGATGTTCTTAATAAAGTACATGACTATTGGAAAATATGTTTTCTTAGTGGATGTAATGTAGGCTTCATTATTCCTTGCCAACCGTAATTTCTAAGCCAAAAACATTTTTAGGGGCCATCGACTTTCGATTTTCGTATTTTTTAACGGCAATTGGCCGTTATGGGGGGAGGGGGTCTTACCCTTAGGCCGTTAAGAAAATAAAAAATCGTACGGAAATCTCCGTAAGAGAATTTTTTTAAAAGCGTAGATAAAATCTTTACAAATAACATATAGAGTGTAGAATAGAACAGTTTTACTATGCCTCCCGATATGGCGTATTTTCGGTTGAAGTCCAGCATGTTCCACAAGACATTTGTTTGCTGCTCCCCAAGTCTTACTTAGGCCAAAGATTTTAGGCCGATCGGAGGCCCGTTTGGTAGAAGGCCGTTAACGGGGAGGGGGGGAGGGGGTTCCGATCTTAACGGCCAAATGCCGTTAAAAAATATGAAAATCGAAAGTCGATGGCCCCTTACCTATGTTTCCTCTCAAACAACAGCTGCATAGCAGTCGAGACAACAGCTTGCCTCAATTTTCACCCTGAATGGGTCTAAATGTGTTCAGGGTCTCATAAGGGAAATTTTACTAAGAGGGAAGCCAATGATCTCGCTACAGTTACTTCACTGAATGGACTTTAAGGAAATGTTTATGGCACCTGGCTTTTGCTTGATAACGCAAGATTTTAACTAACAAATCATGCTTTTTTCCTGCACCAATGAAGCTCAGATTGACATAAAATTCAAGCGTTGTGGTAATTCTCAAAGTTGACGAGGCCTCAAAATTGATGAGACCCTCAAAATGTATCAAAGTAACTATGGTAGCATCCTGCCTTTCTGAAGGACACAAAACTGGGCTAGTTTGCACTTTACCGGACACACTTTCAACATTTCTTTGTGTTTGAATTTTGTACAAATCATGGCCGTAGGAGTGTTTTTCAGATTGGAGGGGCACCAATTTGCGGCGAAAGCACAAAACTGTTGGGGGTAAGGCAGCGGAGCCCCCGGAAAAAATTTTGAGCTCATGCCCGTTTTTCTTTTGGAAACGCCCTTCTGTGAATGCTGAAAGGTAATTTTATTGTCGGAGGTCAGCATGTGAAATAGGAAATTTATAAAATTTCATCGTGAGTCCTTTGTATAGTGAAATTAAAACATCAGATTACTGTATAAATGTTGAACAAATACAAGTACAATGATTGTACTTGTATTTGTTCAACATTTATAATCTGATGTTTTAATTTCACTATACAAAGGACTCACGATGAAATGGATTCTAAACAGGGACTAAAATCGTACGAAAAATCAGAAGAAACTTAGAACATCTTCCATCCTATGAATGTCAAAAGAAAAGTCGAACGTCCCTTTGAAGGTCATTTCAAGCATCGCTTCGCTTCGAGAAGTTGAACTTTGAACTAATGAGGCAATCAAATTCAAACACTAAAAATAGGCACGTGGGTTGACCATATTAAGAAAGTAGTGATCTGATTGGTCACGCCGTGGACGCGGCGGACTTGACCTAATTAGTCCCTGTATTGAAGCGTAAGGACATAAGTCCCTCAACTGAATTGATAACAACAACAACAACAACAACAACAACAAGTGTAAGATGGACTTATGTTAGTATCATCAACAAATGATGTATCTATGTTTGCAGCTTTGCCGTAAAATATTCTCAAAGAATCAAAATGTTATATGATATCTCTCCATTGAAATGTATGTGGAAATACTGTATGGCAGTGTTGCCACACAATCATGAACACATAAGAGGCAGTATCAACAAGGCCTCCTTAAGCTGTCACTTATTCTATGGAATACAATTGGATCTGTATTTGTCTTTCAAAAGACTATGATCTAATCTTGTTACTGCCTTTAGACATGGATGGGGAGGCGGCATTGATAATAGGATGTAGTATCAACAGAACTAAACTGACTGTAAGTGTGAGCAATCACAAGGCCGGTGGGGGGAAGGGTGCAAATGCATCTTGTAATGTAATTCTTTCAATTTTCTCTTCAAAGGAAATTCAGGTTTGGTATCACCATTTGAGCAAAGATACAAAGCAAGTGTCCTGTTCCATGTGCCCAAGGAAGTTGCTTCAAATCCATTTGATGAAAATGGAATACGTATGGTAAGATATAGAATGTTATGATCTTGTTTTTTATGATAACCTTCTGGCTCTGGATTTCTGTGTGTATGGTGGTGATTAAGTGAAAAATGCAAAGCTCAACCTTCAAAATGTACTGCTGCGCCTCCAGGGCCAAAGCCAATGGGGGCTGGGGGCGGAGCGCCCCCAGGAGACCATTTGTTGGAAAATTTTGCTCTCTTGTCAGAATTTTTGTGATTTGAATGACTATTTTTGGAGGATTTTGAGGTGAAATAGTGCACAAAAATATGAATTTATTAGCGTTAAAAACAAATTTTAATAGAAATAATTGAATTCATGGCATACTTTTTATTGATATTCACTAAGTTTCTTGATTTCGAGGTTGGAATGCGAAAGATATGGCTAGATTTTAGTTCATGAGGAGTTAGATCACTCATTTAATGCATAGATTTAATGTATAGTGTGTTCTTACAACTGTTGTTGTTGCTGTTGCTGTTGTTGTTGATGGTTTTAGCGTTGGAAAATTTTGGTTGTGCGCCCCCCCCCCCATGAATTCATGGCTGGTATCGGGCCTGTGCACCTCCACAAAATTACATCACCACCGTTACAGAAATTTTTTGGCACAGCACCATGAAGACAACCCATATGCTTAATTGTTTTCATTGGTTTTTGGTTTTCATCCAGTTTGGCCACAAAGCTAGCTATTATGGATCTAACTGCCATTCATGTGAGAATAATTCATACTGCGTTGCCAGTTCACGGATTGAAGAAAGTACAGGCCTTTTTTCAGCCTTTATCATCTACTTCTAACACTGAACATTCTTAAAAACCAATGCAATAGACCTTTTAGCTATTCAGGAAAAGAGCCTGGATCGAGCGTTATTTTTATACATTTTTATACGCGAGGTTCGATCGAGTGGCGTTAGAGCTTCTATCACTATTGTGCACATTCGAAAATTCTACAAAATGTAGCAAAGTATCGTTCGATTGAGATTCTCTCTCAGAATAGCTAAAAGGTCTATGAAGATAAATAAAATTCTTGCAATAGCTAGTGAGAAAAGTAATGACAACATAGGCAACAAACCTCAGAGCAAATATTATCCTTTGATTAGTGTCAAAGTTCCTTTCTGTACAGGGTGAGTCAAAAAAAAAGTTTCGGCATTTGGAGGGCTGTGGAATAAAGATTATGTGATCGAAATTCAATACTAAAGTGTTAATCTATCACTCAAGGGCTAACTCAGATGAAAAAATATTGTTTGGTAAAATCAAACATCTTTAAGACCCAGCAATAATCAAAATGCTTGCAAGGGGTTTGTATGGGAATCGAGAATTCCACATTCCGTTCTGGTCCGTAATTTATGTGACATCTAAGTTTACACTGCCAGTTTAAGATGCTGAATTCGAATTTCAAAAGAAGGTAAATTATGGACCAGAATGGAATGTGGAATTTTTGTTCCCAAACTTGCCAGCATTTTCCTAATGTCTGGGTCTGTAAGATGAGGGAACTACCAAACAAAGCTTTCTCATCTAAGTTGACCTTTGACTGATAGATAACTATCTCAGTTTTGAATATCGGTCACATACTTTTTATTCCACAGCCCTCCAAACGCCTAAACTTTTTTTGACTCACCCGGTACATGAATCATTAGAAGATGTTTTCTTTACGGTGGGAATGAAGGTGAACAGATTTGCTCTTCTCTAATTTATCATCAGAAATTTTTTTCAAATTTGTGATTTAGCTTTGTCATGAGTACTTCATGAAAGACACCTCAAAGACAAGCACTTTTCAAATTAGTATTGCCACATCTTTGAACAGGCTACTTGCTCTCGACCAAACAAGAAATTTCTGAATTTTATATGGCCATACTAGGTGAGTTCAAAAAACTTTTCACATTTGGTGGGCTGTGGAATAAAAAGTACGTGGTTGATATTGAAATCTGAAACGTTAATCTATTAATCAAAGGCTAACTTAGATGTGAAAATTTTTTTTGGTAAAATCACTCATTATCAAGGCCCCCAAATCAGAAAATAGGGGGCATTTATGGGAAGAAATCCACATTCCATTGTGGTCCATGATTAACTTGCTATTGAAATTGGACTTCTATGTCTGAAGATGATATTTGCAGTGTACTTAAATTTTCAGTGCCAAATAAATCATAGACCAAAATCTTACAGACATTTTCCTAATGTTTGAATCTTAAAGATGAGTGATATTTCCAAACAGACCCTTTTCATCTAAGTTAGCTTTTGACTGATAGAATATGATATTCTAGTTTTGAATATCGGCCACATACTTTTTATTCCGCAGCCCACTAAATTCGTAAACTTTTTTGGACTCATGTTAAAGGGGCAGGGTCACGTAATGTAAACAAACTTCTTTCGAAACGATGATTTTTCAGGATTTTGATTGTCCATATCACAGAGATTTTCCACTACTTTTCTCAAAATATAGGTGTTATTGTGAAGATGGACTCTTGAATTTTCTAGAGAAATAAACCACAACCCATACGTTGTAGGATTGCAGAGATATTGGTGGATTTTTAGAAGTAACTTTATTGTGGATCCACCCCATCCACCAAAATCTGAACGGAACACAATGGCCACGTGTGGGTAATAATATAGATCATAGAGATAACAGGTTTGTTTACGGTTACGTGACCCTGCACCTTTAAGGTCAGCATATGCTCTTTCTGTCTATAATGGCAATTTGGAACCTCCTTCCCTCAGCTGTTTTGAGGTTTGTTGTGTACCAGCGTGTTTCGTACATGGCTAATGGCCCTTTGATTCATTATCAAGGCGTGCAAGATGTTCTCTAACATTCTTCGTTCGAAAGGAAACGGCTGCTCCATGGAGATCAGCCTTACGAATACCATTAAAGCTCTATTTAGCCACCACTCTATTAAGTCCCCCTCTAACAAGCCCCTCCCTTTTCAGCCAAAATTTCAAATAAGCCCCACTGTATGTTAAGCCCCCACCTGTATCAAATTCCAGGAATTATCAAAGATTTTCCATTCATTTTGCTAAATAAGCTTGCATCTTTATTTTGATGTGGTTTTGGATAAAAACTGTGCCAAATTTAGGCATTTGACTCGTAAAATTTTATGTTGAATCCGTAAAATATGGAGTAAAAGAACTGAAATGTAATCATTCGTGTCCGTGTCATTGGATTTTGTGAAAAGGCCTCCCTCTATTATGAGCCCCGTCTCTATTCAGTAAGGAGTATTCGAAATCAGATAAGCCCCCTGGGAGCTTGATAAAGCTGTTACGGTTTGCTGTGTGGTGCGTCTTAGTTTTGAAATCGTTCATTCAATATGCTTACATCTTTTGACATGCACACATCTTTTGAAAAGCTGCTAAACTGACTGGTTCTAGTGTTATGATCAAGAATCTTAACGCACTTTTTCCGTCCTTCTTATCGTAGTGTTTTTGTGGTATTGCTTTGTTGATAAACTATTCTAGTTATGTCTGTCTCTTTTCCGCTGTGAATAGCACAATGTATTTTGAGTTTAGTTTAACTGTCTAATGTTTCTAACTTTAATTGATTATATAGAAAAAAGAATCTTTCAATTGACTGTGATTGGGTATCAGTTGAGTGTAGCTATTTTCGGTTGTTTCGGTTGATCGGTTATTTCATTGTTGAATGAAATAGATTAGAAAAATAACTGGCGCACGTTGCTATGTTCGTCGAAAGATAGCACCTTAAACATATCTTTCTTTACAGTTGTGTCTTCCTAGAGGATTGAAGTTCCAAATCAATAAACAACCTGAACCAACATTTCATTCATTTCTTCTAACAAGAGAAGATGGCTCCAAGGTCTATTGTTCCTGTCTCACATTTTATGAAGAAGTTGTCAGCGAGAGCATATGTGCCGCCATGTTGACGCTATCAAGCATGTACGTTGCTGAGCAACACTCATCAAAGAGAAGTGAGCATGAAGGTCAAAGGAAGGCAAAAGTAAATGATTCGCCAAGTCATAGGAAGCCGAAAGTACGACTGGACGTAGAGTCTGCAAGGTAGGTGCACGGGCAGCCCACTGTACTGCATGATCGAGAAAGAACGCACATTATTCAGAATGTTGCTGTTCCCTAAATTTTTAAGCAATGCTATTTTGCAATATTCAGGTGAATAGCCAGCATGCTCAATAGACCACTTTCACAATGACGTAGGTTTTTTTGAAATTCCTCTAGGAAAATCAATTGCCTTGATTTAATGTGGATCTAAATCCCAACAGCGGACATTGCTCTCAGCAACGCATCAAATTGTTTTGTGCGTGTAGTTGCAGCATAATAGATATAGTGTAGATTTCTTGCTGTACAAGGAATCGCATCACTTAATTGAATTTAGTTGTGAAATAGGTCTATTATTTTTAGAATCTTTCCTGGTTGAAATCGGACACTCGGTTCAGATTTAACAAGAGATTATTCAAGACAAACCCTTCAAGGAACCTTAAAAACGGATGAAATCATAAGAGAATTTCCCTATTTTCTTTCCCTTACATGATTTGAGCATACCTTAGCATGTGCTATACTGTGGGAGGGTAGAAAGTCTATGCTCCCTTAGTATGAAAACTCATACAGGGAGATTCCACTATCCTTAATATGAAAACTCATTCAGGGAGATTCCACTGTCCCAAGTGGACAGACTGCTGATAAATGTCATTGTTGTCAGGAGAGAAAACCAAGGAAATAGTGTTCGTAGTTTTCTTTTATTTTTACCTGTTTTTAAAAGACGCTTTTTGCATACAGTAAAACCCCGCAAACAAGAAAATGGCAAAATAAGAACCTGCAGACTGATTTTGTGAAAAATGCAAACAATAGACTGATTTACTCCAATGTTCTTGTGAGATAGTATACTTAATTAAGAAATTTCATCATATCCTTGCAAACAAACTCCCAACTATTGATAACTGAGCACCTCTACCAGTTTTCAGGGATATGCAAATTTTTTTATCTAGCTGTATGATGTAAATTGCTTCAACAAAATACCATACCCTCTAATATTCAAATGCAATAATTCTATCCTCAAGTTTATTTAACACATACTGTATAGCTATATATTCATCATACTCATAAGTATGTGTGTTTGTGTGTGTGTGTGTAACATTATTTTGATTCGATTATTTACAATAGCTAACAAAAGATACATTATTTAAATATATACAAGTTAACTAATCCAAATCGAATTTACAAAGAAATAACAATAAACAAACTAAATATTTCCTAAAATACATATTAACTAAGGTGGTAGGGATTTACAGGCACTACATTTGCATATGGGACCATTCCATTGCTTTATCAAAGTCTTGAAACTTTTTAGATTTTCTGCTGACTTTATTTCGTTTGGTAGGCCGTTCCAAATCTGTATCGTTGCGATAAGAACCACACATTGAAAATGTCATAAGTACCTCATTTATAAGAACCTAGTCTGTTTTTTAGAAAAGTATGTTCTTGTTTGCGGGGTTTACTGTATATTCTCCACATCCATCATTGAAAGGAATGGCCAATTGAAGCAATGTAAATTAGTGAATCTAATTGAGCATTTTGGCAACGAAATATGAAGGGAATGGCCAATTGAAGCAATGTAAATTAGTGAATCTAATTGAGCATTTTGGCAACGAAATATGAAAGGAATGGCCAATTGAAGCAATGTAAATTAGTGAATCTAATTGAGCATTTTGGCAACGAAATGTGAAAGGAATGACCAATTGAAGCAATGTAAATTAGTGAATCTAATTGAGCATTTTGGCAACGAAATATGAAAGGAATGACCAATTGAAGCAATGTAAATTAGTGAATCTAATTGAGCATTTTGGCAACGAAATATGAAAGGAATGGCCAATTGAAGCAATGTAAATTAGTGAATCTAATTGAGCATTTTGGCAACGAAATATGAAAGGAATGGCCAATTGAAGCAATGTAAATTAGTGAATCTAATTGAGCATTTTGGCAACGAAATATGAAAGGAATGACCAATTGAAGCAATGTAAATTAGTGAATCTAATTGAGCATTTTGGCAACGAAATATGAAGGGAATGACCAATTGAAGCAATGTAAATTAGTGAATCTAATTGAGCATTTTGGCAACGAAATATGAAAGGAATGGCCAATTGAAGCAATGTAAATTAGTGAATCTAATTGAGCATTTTGGCAACGAAATATGAAAGGAATGGCCAATTGAAGCAATGTAGATTAGTGAATCTAATTGAGCATTTTGGCAACGAAATATGAAAGGAATGACCAATTGAAGCAATGTAAATTAGTGAATCTAATTGAGCATTTTGGCAACGAAATATGAAAGGAATGACCAATTGAAGCAATGTAAATTAGTGAATCTAATTGAGCATTTTGGCAACGAAATATGAAAGGAATGACCAATTGAAGCAATGTAAATTAGTGAATCTAATTGAGCATTTTGGCAACGAAATATGAAAGGAATGACCAATTGAAGCAATGTAAATTAGTGAATCTAATTGAGCATTTTGGCAACGAAATATGAAAGGAATGACCAATTGAAGCAATGTAAATTAGTGAATCTAATTGAGCATTTTGGCAACGAAATATGAAAGGAATGACCAATTGAAGCAATGTAAATTAGTGAATCTAATTGAGCATTTTGGCAACGAAATATGAAAGGAATGACCAATTGAAGCAATGTAAATTAGTGAATCTAATTGAGCATTTTGGCAACGAAATATGAAAGGAATGACCAATTGAAGCAATGTAAATTAGTGAATCTAATTGAGCATTTTGGCAACGAAATATGAAGGGAATGACCAATTGAAGCAATGTAAATTAGTGAATCTAATTGAGCATTTTGGCAACGAAATATGAAAGGAATGACCAATTGAAGCAATGTAAATTAGTGAATCTAATTGAGCATTTTGGCAACGAAATATGAAAGGAATGACCAATTGAAGCAATGTAAATTAGTGAATCTAATTGAGCATTTTGGCAACGAAATATGAAAGGAATGGCCAATTGAAGCAATGTAAATTAGTGAATCTAATTGAGCATTTTGGCAACGAAATATGAAAGGAATGGCCAATTGAAGCAATGTAAATTAGTGAATCTAATTGAGCATTTTGGCAACGAAATATGAAAGGAATGACCAATTGAAGCAATGTAAATTAGTGAATCTAATTGAGCATTTTGGCAACGAAATATGAAAGGAATGGCCAATTGAAGCAATGTAAATTAGTGAATCTAATTGAGCATTTTGGCAACGAAATATGAAAGGAATGGCCAATTGAAGCAATGTAAATTAGTGAATCTAATTGAGCATTTTGGCAACGAAATATGAAAGGAATGGCCAATTGAAGCAATGTAAATTAGTGAATCTAATTGAGCATTTTGGCAACGAAATATGAAGGGAATGACCAATTGAAGCAATGTAAATTAGTGAATCTAATTGAGCATTTTGGCAACGAAATATGAAAGGAATGACCAATTGAAGCAATGTAAATTAGTGAATCTAATTGAGCATTTTGGCAACGAAATATGAAGGGAATGACCAATTGAAGCAATGTAAATTAGTGAATCTAATTGAGCATTTTGGCAACGAAATATGAAAGGAATGGCCAATTGAAGCAATGTAAATTAGTGAATCTAATTGAGCATTTTGGCAACGAAATATGAAGGAATGACCAATTGAAGCAATGTAAATTAGTGAATCTAATTGAGCATTTTGGCAACGAAATATGAAAGGAATGACCAATTGAAGCAATGTAAATTAGTGAATCTAATTGAGCATTTTGGCAACGAAATATGAAAGGAATGGCCAATTGAAGCAATGTAAATTAGTGAATCTAATTGAGCATTTTGGCAACGAAATATGAAAGGAATGACCAATTGAAGCAATGTAAATTAGTGAATCTAATTGAGCATTTTGGCAACGAAATATGAAAGGAATGACCAATTGAAGCAATGTAAATTAGTGAATCTAATTGAGCATTTTGGCAACGAAATATGAAAGGAATGGCCAATTGAAGCAATGTAAATTAGTGAATCTAATTGAGCATTTTGGCAACGAAATATGAAAGGAATGGCCAATTGAAGCAATGTAAATTAGTGAATCTAATTGAGCATTTTGGCAACGAAATATGAAAGGAATGACCAATTGAAGCAATGTAAATTAGTGAATCTAATTGAGCATTTTGGCAACGAAATATGAAAGGAATGGCCAATTGAAGCAATGTAAATTAGTGAATCTAATTGAGCATTTTGGCAACGAAATATGAAAGGATGGCCAATTGAAGCAATGTAAATTAGTGAATCTAATTGAGCATTTTGGCAACGAAATATGAAAGGAATGGCCAATTGAAGCAATGTAAATTAGTGAATCTAATTGAGCATTTTGGCAACGAAATATGAAAGGAATGGCCAATTGAAGCAATGTAAATTAGTGAATCTAATTGAGCATTTTGGCAACGAAATATGAAAGGAATGGCCAATTGAAGCAATGTAAATTAGTGAATCTAATTGAGCATTTTGGCAACGAAATATGAAAGGAATGGCCAATTGAAGCAATGTAAATTAGTGAATCTAATTGAGCATTTTGGCAACGAAATATGAAAGGAATGGCCAACTGAAGCAATGTAAATTAGTGATCTAATTGAGCATTTTGGCAACGAAATATGAAAGGAATGACCAATTGAAGCAATGTAAATTAGTGAATCTAATTGAGCATTTGGCAACAATTAATAGTGAACATTTGGCAACAAATAGGT